>JAJJKE010000147.1:0-42243 GCA_022376655.1 Xylariomycetidae sp. FL0641 | reverse complement strand
CAGATAATTATAAGTAGCTAGTTTAGCTAACTAATTATAATGCGTGGAATTGACTAAATTAACTAATTAAAAGGCTTGAAGTTTAGTTTGGTTTGGACGATAGGTAAATCTTGAGAATCTCTCAGGCATGGAACGTGTTACCTATGCCGGCCGTACCGCCGCGTCCGTCCGACCACGCCCGTAAGGGGCATCTGCCAGAAGCAATCAACGACGTCGTTGCCGATGTGATCCTACCACTTCCGCAAGTCTGCTTGAGCCTTCGGCAATGGGATGATTCAAAGCGTACATTTCCACTTCACTTCGCAGAAACCTCACGACAGAGCTGTGATACGCTAAGGGTGTAGACGCGAGGCGACTCATTTCTCTTGGACTTCTCGAGCGCGACAGGTGTCCAAGGTCAGGCAGACATACCCCCTCGGGCTCTTCACCGTTGCTTAGCCGTCAAGACATAATACTCACGCGGTGCTCGGGAAGTGCTGTGCCACTTGGAAGGGCGGCAGTCAGATCTGGTACCGATTACTAAGTCCCGCCAATGAGTATTTGAAAGCGTGAAGTCCTCCCGATCTCATATCTCTTGCTTGTCGACTGCGGGCCCAGAAATTGCGACGATACCACCAAAGACAGACAATACCTACCAACGTCAACATGGCAACCACAAACCAAGAAAAGAAGAAGCCTTTGCTGGTCTTCGTGTCCACGCCTATGGCTGGGCACGTGTTAACCATTATTCGACTCGCTCACCTACTTATTCAACGGGGCTATGATGCCGTTTTCCTGACGTCGGCAGAGTTCAAGGATAGGGTCGAGAAGATCGGTGCCGAGTACTATGAATGCTCGGTGTGCTTCCCTCCTGGTGTACTCGAAGCCCGAGAGAAGATCCCCATCGGCCCGGAAAGGAGCATCTGGGATTTGGAGCATGTCTTCTTAGCGCCAATGCCTTCGCGGTCGGCCAGCATGCGGGCGCTTCTGGAGATGGTGCGCGAGCGCGACCCGGACCGGCCGGTCATCATCATGAACGAACTGATGAGCATGGCCCCGATGCCGTTCATGCACGGCGCTCCGCTGCCGAAGGGCTACGCCGCCTTCCCCAAGGTCATCAACCTCAACGTGCTGCCGGTGCTGTGCACGAGCGACGACACGGCGCCGTGCGGGCCGGGGCTGCCGCCGGACGCGACCCCGGCCGGCCGCACGCGCAACCGCATGCTGCACGCCATGATGCTGGGGCCCGGCAGCGCGTTCTCGGCCGTGGACGCGCTCCTGCGCCGGCACCTGCGGGACCTGGGCTGCACCGCCGCCCCCGCCGCCTCCTTCTTCGACGCCTTCTTCCTCGCCGCCGACACCACCTTCCAGCTGAGCTCGCCCAGCATGGACTACCCGCGCAGCGACCTGCCGCTGAAGATCCGGTACGCGGGGGCGCTGCCGCCGCCGGCCGTCGACGCCGCCGTCCCCTTCCCGCCGGGCTGCCCGGACCTCCGGGCCAACGGCGCCCTCGGCCCCGAGGCGCGCAAGAAGGTGGTGCTGGTGACGCAGGGCACGCTCAACGTGGCGGACTACAGCGAGCTGATCGAGCCGACGCTGGCGGCGCTGGCCCCGCGGGACGACACCCTGGTGGTCGCGATCCTGGGGGTGCGCGGGGCGGCGCTGCCGGCGCGCGTGGCCGTGCCCGCCAACGCGGCGGTGCTGGACTACGCGCCGTACGACCAGCTGCTGCCGCACGCGGACGCGCTGGTGTTCAACGCGGGCTACGGCGGCTACGCGCACGCGGCCGTGCACGGGGTGCCCGTGGTGGTGGCCGGCGTCGCCGAGGACAAGGCCGAGGTCGCCGCCCGCGCCGAGCACGCCGGCCTCGGCCTCAACCTCCGCACCCAGCGCCCCGCGTCCCGCGACGTCGCCGCCGCCGTCGCCCGCGTGCTGCGCGAGCCCGCGTTCGCGAGGCGCGCCGCCCGCGTCGCCCTGGATAATCGCGACATGGACCCCGTGCACCTGATCGACCGGCAGATCCGGGAGTACGCGGAGGGGGTGTAGGCGCGGTGCTGCCAGTCCCGGTTTGACGGGTTCCGGGTGAGGTCGTGTCGGTGATCCGCGGTATAGCGAAGGTGCTTTGGCGTTCAGATCTGGCCGGGCTTGAGGCCTGAAGCTCGACACGAAGCTCGCTAGTTTGTCCCTATGCTTCCTCATCTTCGCCGCGTAGTGGAGTCCAGCGCATTCTATATTCATCACGTAGCACCGAAATGGTTGGAGGTTAAGCTTGTAACACCTTCCGTGCCGGGAACTTTCCACACTTAACAGAGGCACCCGGCGGTACTGATAGGCTCAGTCACGACGGGTGCAATCCTGGGTACGGTGGAGGCTCAGGGCCTACTTCCGCGATAAATAGACACACGGCGTCAAGATTGCTAGATGCAAACAAGTAGAAGGCCACTTTGATGCAGATCACAAGTGTTCTATATCAACATACGCTCTGGCATTGACACATACCTCAGTTCCCCATCCCTCGCGTCTATATGCAGTTGGCCGTTACCTTCCCCTTTCCCGGGCACACAAGCACCTACCCGACGACATCCTCACGCATCCAGCCTTCCGCGGAGAAGTGAACCATTGGCCATTCGGTGTTAGCGATAGCCGAGAACGTCGTCGGGGAACAATCCTTCAAGACGCAGTCCAGCTTGAGTGTCCACGTTGGAATACTATCATTCGATGTCAAATTCTAAGCTCCTTTACTGCGCAGCTAACCAAATACAACGCCCCGAGGGGTACCAGGGTGTCCATTTAGGAAGGCTTCTGTGTCATGTAGATATAACAGTATTCTACAGAGCAGTCGGGTGTCGCTCAGCTATCCTACTCGACTCCACGCGGATTTCGTGGGAACCGGTTATCTGTCCATCGGACACAGCTGGACTACGAGGGCCACAAGCTTCTCCTCCTCCAAGGTCCTGCTGTTTGACTGCTCTGTAGGCACCCACCAGCATATATTCTATGAATATACACTCCCTTTCCCGTGGCCCATCCCTTCCTTCAGCTGCATGACGTGTTATACCGTCTACGGAGCAACAGATGGGTTTTCATCTTTGAGGGCGTCGCAACTGTTCTCTTTGGCCGCCTAGCCTTCTTCCTCCTCAATGACTTTCCGAACTAGGCAACTTGGCTGTCGCGAGAGGAGGGGCTTTTTCCCCTGAATCAGACAGGCACCAACGAGTCCCATGCTGTCCCCGCTACAATACGTGATGTGGGCATCCTCCTGAGAAATCCCAAGAGTTGGTGCGCTGCAGGCTTGTATTCTACTAAGTCTGGACGCGAAATGGTGCCCGGAACAGCAGCAATTGACGTCTAACAGCGATCCTGGTTCCGTCTTATTGGAGCTTCGCAGCCACGTGGAGCGCGGCATTGGGTCGGCGTGGATGATCTACCTCGGTGATGCTGATGGGATCGTGGCGACGTACTTCTTCACGGCCACTTTCTGCTTAGCATCGTGTACTGCTTACGGGCTATTTCTCGGGCGTGACAAGGGGCAAGTGGCTTGGCGGGGAAACTCGAGTGGTTCGAAGAATCAGCCATAGATCTCGAAAGACATGCTTTCGTAGCCCGGGAGACATAGTCCAAGGCGTTCGTCATCGGCGTTGTGGCTAGCAGTTCTTCGCATCCGCAGCCGCCGCACTGTCACCGGTGTAAGCCGAGGAACCGAAGCTTCCGGAAGCGCCTGTATGCGGCCTTGTTCGTTCTTCTCGGAGCCATTCGTACGGCCGTGGGCTGCACAAGTTCGGAAGAAAGACCAGAAGTCGATGTCCTTCCACGCGCTGCTCTGTGAACCCAATCCCCACGGCGCGTAGTATCAATTAAGCCGCCGACTTCCGGGAAGGCTGGTGTCACACACCGTTTTCCGTCCTTGATCGGAGATAAGCTTCTACCTTACTTATGTAACGATCTCTATTCGTCCTTACCGGGGATTCTCGGGGTGCTTACGCCCGTACGTTGGTAACTCAAACGCCATGTCGAGCTGGTCCGATCTCCGCTGTACTGTAAGCTTGTTGGTTGCAAGCCGGCAGTAACACAGCAGCCAAGTTTCTCGAAGATAACCGCGATGTAAGGCAGCGGCACGGCAGCTTGGATCTTGCTCAATACTTCTTATTTAAGGCGCGTCGACATGACGGGAAACACTGCTCTTCCACTCTATCAACAACGACTCGCAAATTGATCAAACTTCGTCAAGATGACCCAAGACTCCTTGAAATTACCAAAACAGATGCCCTCGACCAACCATGAGGTTATCGTCTTCATGGAGGGAATGTATATGTCCCTGGGGGAGGTCGACACTACCCCGAGATCGCACGAGGTCATCTCATACCACCGCATCACCGACGCGGAGGAGATACGTCAACGGATACAATGCGCGAGCATTGTGATTGTGATACAATCGGTGATAAGCGCTGAGAGCCTAGGCGAGGCGCCGTACCTGTATGTGCTACCAGCCACGTGCGGCTTCGGTGTCTGTAGTGATCCTGACCGCAGATACAGGAAATGCGTGATCAGCCCAACTGCCGGGATGAACCACGTGGACGTGGAGGAATGCCACCGGCGTGGCATCAAGGTCACGTCGTCGCCCGGCTCGACCTCTCCAGCAGTCGCCGACCATGCACTGAGTCTGGTAAGAATTGCTGGTAAAATGCAACACAAATCAGTACGCGCCAGCTGACCAAGAACCAAAGTACTTCGCGGCCAGGCGCAAGACCGTGATGCTGCACAACGACATGCGAACGCTTGACGAGAACGGCCAGAACACCTGGAAACGGCTGGGCACCGCGGCGGGCCTGATGCTGACCGCGAACGGCCAGCCGCCGTTCTCCCTGGACCAGGAGGTGGCGGGCATCATCGGGCACGGAAACATCGGTCAGTCACACCTTACCCATCCCGCGTTGCGACCGTCGTCGACTGACTGACTCCCGGCACCCATGCACAGGCAAGCGCCTCGCCGCCCTCTGCAGGGCGCTGGGCATGGAGGTGCTGATATCGGCGCGCAAGGGCCAGGCAGCCGCGGAGCCCGGCGCCGCCGGCGGGGACGGGACCGAGACCCCGCCGCGGGTGGCCTTCGACGAGGTGCTGCGGCGGGCGAGCGTGGTGTTCCTGACGAGCGCGCACGCGGGGACGGCGGCGCCGCCGCTGCTCGGCGCGGCGGAGCTGGGGGCGCTGCGCCCGGAGGCGGTGGTGGTCAACGTGTCGCGGGGCGGGGCGCTGGACGCGGGGGCGGCGGTGCGGGCGCTGCGGGGGCGGCGGCTCTCGGGCGTCGCCGCCGACGTGTTCGGGCGCGAGCCCGCCGCCGCCGCCGCCGACAGCGCCTTCCTGGCCCCGGGCACCACCACCACGCGCGGCCTCAACCTCACCTTCTCGCCCCACGTCGCGTACGCCTCCGCCCGCACCGTGCCGGCCATGCGCAACGCGGTCCGCCAGCATATCCGGGATCACGTCGCGGGCGAGTATGGCAATTTCGTCGCGTAGTGGGTTGGGTGTATGTAGGTATGTATGTACGCCCGAGGACTCGACTGGCTTGGGAGGGTGGGAGGGGGATGGTGCCTGCTCAAGAACACCCCCGCTAGTTAGTTAGTTGCCGAGGCGGTTGAACTTGGTACGTAGCCAGGACACATACGGATAGAACGCGTGGGGTTCATGTATAGTCATTTCACATCACGAGCGCACGCACGTATCGTATCGCGTGGGCATATATATGGAGGAGGCTCGGGGGCGGAGTCGTGTGTATGTATACTGGACCAGGTACGTAGGAAATAAGATTGGACAAAGACTTGTTACGGAGCACCGCCGCCACTACTTGCACCAATAACCAGACGTTCCAGGAACTTCTGGAAGCTAAGTAGGTAGCCTAACTCCACCGGAAGAGAAGCTTTTCTGACGGCCGTGGGAGCGCGACTGGGGGTCGTGATCAGACGATGTTGGTACACCACGACGATAGTGCGCCAGCTTCCATCAACCGCCTCCTTGTGGTTGCAGACAGGTAGGTCTCTTGCCGACACGGAGAAACTATTAGAATTCGCGTTCAATAGACCACAACTCCGGACATCCGGGTGTCTGGGCAAACATCAGTCGGAGAGGTTTGCTCGTGTTCGTCTCCAAGCTCGCATCTCGAGCTAGGTACCCTTCCTTCCCCGAAGCAATTATCCTTAGGGCATGACGAGAGTGCTTATCGCAATCAAAGCACATGCATGCAGGCAGGCAGGTCTCCTGGTAACTCGAGCCGGCCGGGCTGTGCTGCTGTGCATGGCAGGTTGGGATGATTTTCTGGGGATGCCGATGATCTAAGCTTCGAATTAAGTATACCTACTTCCATACCGAAGGTACGCAAGGGGAACGAACGAACGGCACTTTAAAATTAACAACCTTCCTGCCCACTTCCTAACTTAGACTAGACTAGGCAGCCCTACAGCGAGCGCCGGGCGCTAATCGGCGCGTCCGCGAGCATCAGACGGGACCACACTGTACACACACACACATCCTCCTCCTCCTCATCCCGCGACTCCGACTCCGCCTCCGCCGTAGCAGCAGGGTCGCGTGCGCAGGGCTGACTGGGCTGGCAGTTGTTGGCTCCACCGTCCGTCCGTCCGTCCCCCCGTGCGGCATGGCTGACCACCGACCACCGACCACCGACCACCTACCGACCGGCCGGGCCTTATACTGACTGGCCTTCCCGTCACGGCGACCTACCCACCCGACTGTCGGGCGCGGGTGCCAGTCATCGTCAGTGGCGCAGGACGCCCCCTACCCCACGTGCGCAGACTCGGGAGGAACCGCGCTGGAGTAAGTCAGTCAGTCAGCCCGTTCGTCTTGGCTTTTGGGTATCGGGAACCTCCGGC
This sequence comes from Xylariomycetidae sp. FL0641, assembly GCA_022376655.1. Taxonomy (NCBI): domain Eukaryota; kingdom Fungi; phylum Ascomycota; class Sordariomycetes; species Xylariomycetidae sp. FL0641. The sequence goes on along the minus strand of JAJJKE010000147.1, from coordinate 35,386 downwards.
GATGCCTAAGGTGCTCGTTCCATCGCACCCGTCTACTAGGTACTTAGGTATGTATGATTCGGGAGTTGTGACCAGCCTACTGGGAGATCTATGGCCTGCCTCCCAACGGACGAGGGCATTCCGACCTGCTATCGCCATGGTGCGCGTACGGCTTCGTCGTGGTGGCCTGCAGTTCCCGGTGTGACACTGTCAGTGGGTGAGTTTCTCGTAATTCAGCAACTGGTCGTTCTCGTGCCGAGTGTCCAGAGCGGACGGTTATTCATGATCACCAAGTCTTGCAGTCGTGAGGTGATTCTCAGCTTGGCTGTTTTGTTCTGTTCTGTTCTGTTCTGTTAGATCGCGGAAACGAGGCATGTCACCAAGGCGAGCAGAGAGCATCGGCAAAAAAGGAGGAAAAGGTAGTCCTCAAGTGTAGGGAGTGATCAGCTGTCATTGGCATATGTACAGTCTATATCGTTGAAACATATTCTAACGCTTGAACATAACATCCGATCCAGAATTCGAGGGGGTTTTTCATAAGTAACGATCGTGGTACCATCTCAACACCTCACACTTCACATCCATCACCATCATTTTCGGGAGGGGGGGTAGGTTCATCCCAGTCGTAGTAGTTTGTCGTAGTCCGTAAGGTATCCCGTGGGGTTCCGTGTTCATCAACAAAAACCACCACCAATTTACTGGCCGCGGATGTGGCCGGCGCACTTGGCGTAGGTGGCGTTGCAGGTGCTCATGTTGGCGTCGGGGGCGGTGACGCAGCTGTTGTAGCCGTCCTCGCAGTTGCTCTCGCAGGTGGCCTGCTTGGAGACGCAGGTGGACAGGTTAGCACCCTTCTCGCCGCGGCACTGGTCGAACTGGGTGTCGCAGGAGTCGGCCTGGTTGCGCTTCAGGGTGGGCAGCTTGCCGGAGCAGGAGGCGTAGTTGGCGACGCAGGTGGCGTGGTTGGCGTTGGGGCCGGTGACGCAGCTGTCGTAGGCGTCCTCGCAGTTGCTGTCGCAGATGGAGAGCTTGTTGTTGCAGTCGGCGAAGCTGGCGCCGTCCATGGTGACGCACTGGCCGTACTGCTCCTCGCAGGTGTCGGCCTGGTTGCGCTTCTTGACCGGGTCGTGGCCGGCGCAGTCGACGAAGGACTTGGCGCAGGTGGCGTAGTCGAAGTTGCTGTTGGCGCAGCTGTTGAGGCTGGCCTGGCAGCTGCTCAGGCAGGTGACCTGGGAGACCTCGCAGTCGGAGGCGCCGGAGCTCTTGCACTGGTCGTACTGCTTGTCGCAGGAGTCGCGGGTGTTGCGCTTCTTGACCGGCTCGTGGCCGGCGCAGGCAGTGAAGGACTTGGCGCAGGTGGCGTAGTCGAAGTTGCTGTTGGAGCAGCTGTTGAGGCTGGCCTGGCAGCTGCTCAGGCAGGTGACCTGCTTGGTCTCGCAGTCGGAGCCGCCGGCGCTGGTGCACTGCGAGTACTGCTTGTCGCAGGAGTCGGGCACGTTGCGCTTCTTGACCGGCTCGTGGCCGGCGCAGGCAGTGAAGACCTTGGCGCAGTGCTCGTAGCTGAAGTTGCTGTTCTCACAGCTGTTGAGGCCGGCCTGGCAGTTGCTCAGGCAGGTGACCTGCTTGGTGGTGCAGTCGGCGGCACCGGAGCTGGTGCACTGGTCATACTGCTTGTCGCAGGTGTCGGGCACGTTGCGGGCGGTGTTGGGGGCCGCGGCAGCGGTGAAAGAGAGGATGGCGACAACGGCGGCGTAGGAGAGCTGCATTTTGAATTAGGTAGTGGGGGTTTAAGTTGATTAAGTAGTAGTAATACTAAGTGATTGGCAGGCAAGACACAAGCGATGGACTTGGGGTTGGGATTAGTGTTGAAGGGGGGTGGAGTGAGGGTGAGAGTGTTGATGGTGGTGATAAGAAAAAAAAACCAAATGAAGCAGGACGGAAGTGATGGACTTATATACAGGAATTCCTTTGATACCGACAACCTACCTAGCTTTGCCCAGGCTGTCAGGATACGGTACCACCCACCACCCCGGCAGCCCAGCAAGTCTGGGGTGAAGTCATCGTGTGTGTGTGGTAACTTGTGATCACTGGTGGCATCTGGTGAGCCGGCCCCCCTGGCAAGCCTGACTCCCCACACTTTTCACAGCCGGAAGAGTGGGTTTGGGTTCGTATTAGAATATTCGATGCAGGGTTCGATTGCCAGTTCAGGGCCCCGTCGCCCCATCACACCGTCGACTCTCCTTGGGAAGTTGGGCCCAACTTCAAGGCCCCTCGACCCCGTAACACCGACAACCTGGTTTGGCGGCTATTCGCGACGAGACCTCGGCCGCCACGCTCAGCCCAGCCCTCTCGTATTCCGGGTTCGGTCCAGCAGCCCTCCAGACGGTTACCAGACAGTCAGGTCAACGGTGAAGGGTCCGGCAGTCGACGGCGGACGTGCGTTGCCGTCGCCTTACGTACGTGATACAGATCCCGGCATCCTACTGGGCATCCAGAGTCCACTTCCAGCCTTCCAGGGGGGTGGGGGTGGATGGGAGGGCAGAGGGGAAGAGGGGTCGAGGGGCAAGGCAATGGCAATGGCAATGGCAGACAATGGCACGGCTGGCAGCAGGAGGCTCCTCACTCCTCCCTCCTCACCCCTCCCTCCACGCGGTTTGGCGGTGTTGTTGTTGGTTACATGTGCGATCGAGTGATTTAGGGGTTGTGGAGCCCGCCCGCGGGCGGACTAATAGACTAATGGTATAATACGAAGCCAGAAGGGACTCCGGCACCAAGTCCGCCGACCCTCCGGGACTGCCCGAGACCCTGCCAGCCTGTTGTTTTGCATTGACCAGGCAAGTAAGTGCCAGGCGCTCTCTGCCCGGCTTGACAGGAGACAGCCTTGCAAGCCTTGTTGGCAGAGTAGGCAACTTGAAACCACCAACAGGGCACTGCCATACCTAGGTACTTAGTAGTCAATCTTATCAAGTTGCCGGCCTCCCGCCCACCATCATGCACAAGGCATTGCGGGTTGCGGCTGTTTACGTAAGGCGAAACCCAAGGAAAGGGGCAAGCGGCAATGCAGTCAGTACTTTAGCTGTCTTGGCTGTCTTCCCATTGTCTTGCCCTATGTAAGTACCTAAGTACCTAACCTTAGGAGGTCGATACCTATACTACCTTAACTACCTACCTTACCTTAGACCCGGCAACGCTCACCCAACGGTCGACGGGCCAATCACTCGGTGTAGAATAGTCTGGAACTACGATCGAACCAGGTTTCTCGAGCCTCGCAAGCGCAGAGCAACGGGCTTGACGGGCACCGACGAGACTCGTCGTCCGTACGGGGTTTAGTGCGGGCAATCTCAAGATGCAACAAGCCCCTCGGCCCACTCGCCGAATCCGGCGGTCTCCCCCGTGACCCTCACGACACTTCACCGTCACCATCGGCCAACACGAGCTCGAGGGCCGACTTGGCCGTGACAGCATAGATTTCCCATCGTTGTGGCGCTGCGATCGGTGAATGCTTCGATGCCCAGTTTCACCCCCCTTTACACCGCCACGCGAGATGCCTACCTACATGCAGCGAGATGGAACACGAGCTTTTGCAGTTCCAGAAACTCTCAGGGGCTGGCTCCGACAACCAGACGAAATGCAGCAACGTTGCTTGCCATCTCGTGCCAGATGTCTCCCTGTCTCGTCTCCCCGTATCCTCGACTCGAATATGACCGTTCGTCTGTCTAGTCGAGACGGAGATTTTTCGTTGCCAATCTAGGGGTCCGCATCCCGGAAGCAGATCCTGAACCTCGAAGGATGTACAAGCAACAGATGAAGAAGCGATCTGGGTTGAACTACGCACGCGCCACTTCTGGGCGCCGACTCCGTTGCCTCTACTTGACGCTTGCCTCGAGGCGCCGACGTCTCGCATCGGCGCATCAACCGCAATGCTTTTGGTTACCGGTCAAATGCTCCTCCCCCATTCCCCCCTTCCTCCTCCTGCCGTGGCCGTTGAGAGCCGCGGTGCCGCCAGCAGCTTGCCCCAACAACGATGGTGATGTGAGGATCCGACCGGGTCGGCGGACGAGACGTTCCTTTTCCATTGGCCAGGGAGCGTTCTCAGGGACCGTGCTGCTGGGCCGCTGTGGAGGTGGTCGCAGAAGCTTTGCTGGGCCCAGGACAGACACGTACAAACTGCATCTGGAGGTGAGACGCGCGAGGCGCGCGAGTTGGACACGCTTGACACGTAGGTCTCCTTCAACTTGCATCTCAAGGTGAGCGCGAAAGCAGTTCGTTGTCGCTGAATGTGATACGTAAATCGCGGCTTGGGCGGATCATTCAGGGGCTGCCGGCCTGGTGCCCGGCGATGTTGTCCGGCGGCTCGTACGATGGCCATGATACCTAGTTCCCCGGGACCAGGCGCACCTTTTCTCCGTGCACAGCCTGCTAGGTATGTAGACGTCCTGCTCTCGTAGACGTCACTCACGATGTACACGGTTTCGTATAGCCAAAGAGAACCATTCCTCTCATCGCTGTGCAGCTTCCCCGGAGCATTTGTTGCATGTACGGTAACAACAACAAAAGTATGACCATTCGGTTCCACAAATCTCCAGCCCGAGGCCCTGAATACGAGGCTCAGTGCTTAAACACGTCCCTGACCTTCTCTCGCCACCATGGTGATACACGCTCGACACTTGGAGGGAAATGCCGTGCAGTTCATGCATGATTGCCTGACCAAAAACGTAGCCATGGGGACCAAAGCCCAGGGCGCGAGGGTCCCAGATACACCGCCGTGGGATTGCCACTCGTGGAATGTTACCTTTTTAGGCTCATGAAGATGCCCACTCATTCTCGGTTCCAAGACGAACATACGTGATCGCATCGCTTGTCCTCCCTTCAGCTGCCTACAGACCACAACGTTCTCCCAATGCATCGCTCACAGTCATTGCAAAAGTTGCATCACCTCTTGCAGGCTTGGCTAAGGTCGGTCGATCAACAACTTACACTGCGTTTCTTCTGGTACCGACGACTCGCTCGCGTGCTTGTGGCCAGTGAACCCCAATGCGGTGGTATGAAGATCTAAGGTACGGTAGAACAGAACGCTCGAGTGCGATTTGAAAGGATCGCTGGCGTGTTGGTGATCCGACTCAGAGACCGAAGTTCCTCTGTTGGGACGAAGATAATCAGTCCCTGTATCACGGTGTGATTGCCCTGGACTTTGGTCGTGATTCACGAAGCTGCTCCGGGAACAAGGAACTTGCCCTCGCACGAAATGCCACGAGATGGACTCGTGTTACCACAAACTTGCCAGCAAACATCGGCGTCAACATAACTTCTACCTTATCATGCTGTCCGGTAATCTTCAATCATGCCAGTTACCAAACTCGTTCGATCCACGTCTTCTTAACCTCTGCTCTCACGCAGGGCGTGCACCAGTTTCTCCAGACCCAGCGCAAACGGGTCTACCCTAACAGTTCAGCAGAGTCAATTTTCTTCCAAATCAACAATGAAGGCGTTTCGGCTTATGATTGCGATGGTTTTGACTTTGGCAGTCCGCGGGGAAGCGAGCATGGGCTTCAACGCCACCTGCAGAACGTGGCACCTCGAAACAGGACAGAACTTCTCGCAGCTCATTCTCGTCGCCGAGTGTGTCAAGGGACATGGTCCGCTGTCGAGTTTGGAGTCAGACCTTTTGAATACGCGCCTGGATTTGAATAAGTACGTTCCCTTTCGAAACAAAATGCCACTGACCGGAGACCTCGTAGATGCTTCCACCAAGGGAGTGATGCCAAGCTCCATCCCAATACGGGATTGGACACCAAGGCATTCTATCCTGATCCTTGCTTCGAGGCGTATTTGATCACCGACAACCAGCCAGCAGTGACGGGCAACACTACGCTCCATACGCAGTGCAACTGGCCCGGTGTTGATCCAGTCTTCGGGTCGATCGAGCTGGGTACGGCTGTGCTTCCACTTCCCACGACAGATTTCAGTTGCTGACCAAAGCCCTCACGACAGAACAATATATTATTAATAATGACGGAAACCTCAACTTCAACTGGCAGGACTTCACCGTTATCGGTAACCAGTAACCCACGCTGAACCATTCGGTCGACTGAAGTCTGTCCCGCTAGCCCGCGCATTTTGATATTAGAACAATGTAACAGTTGGCACGAGGAGAAAGGGGATTTGGAATTCTGGCATGCCGTGGACTTTCCTTGCTCGCGAGCTCTTCAGCGGCGGGCACGCAGTGACTGAATAACTCTAGCTTCCATGATCTAAGGGACCAGTTGAGCAATACAAAACCACTACTTCGAATTTCTCGTCCAGTGGACACAGGGAACACTTGACCGACTTCATCGTAGTCTTTGTTCGCCTTCGATCTTGAATGATGTTCCGAACAACGCCCTTGTCAGGGAATCAACGCAATTATCCCCGCCGCGATTGTCCCCGTTCGAACGTCAACAAAGGAAGCGCAATATAAGTGCACACAGTGACTCGTTAGTATACATACAGGAAGGGCAAACCCAGACTCTCCGATCCAATCGCACCGCAAAACAGCAACATCCCCATTCCGCAGCAGCACCGCACTAACTTCAGCGCGCGAACCAACCGTCCGTTCCGAGATGGGAGGAGTCGTGCAGTACCCGGCCCTGCCGGGGCTCGAACAGCCGAACCTGACGGCGCCGCAGCGGACCGAGCTGCAGAACGCCCACCTGGCCTACTACGACGACGGCGCCTCGCTGTGGAACGTCTACACCTTCGTGAACCTGGAGCAGCAGCTGCAGGCGCACGCGGGCTCCGCCGACGTCCTGCTGTTCGACGCGCACCGCCGGGGGCGGCCGCGGCAGCCGCGCACCGACGGCTGCGAGAACGACGCCGAACGGCGGGAGAAGCGCCTGTGAGTCTACCTACCTAAGTATTCATTCCCCTTTTGCCCTTCTCGTCGTCCCCTGTACCCATGTACCCTTCTTACCCCACTGCTTTTCGTCCCCCCTCCCCCTCCCCCTCCTATCGAGAAGAACCATCGCTAACCACCCCCCCTCTCTCTACAGCAAAGGCGTAGTGCACTTCCGCGGCCACCGCGACCTAACCTGGCTGCAGCCGGAGCCCGCCTGGGTGTCCTACACGCCGGTGTTCGCGGCGACGGACGCGGCGCCGGCGGCGGCGGCGGCGCCGGCGGACCTCGCGGCGGCCGCCTTCCAGCAGCAGCGGGAGGCGCTGCGGACGTCCCTGGCGGGCGACCGGATCCGGGCGCTGGTGCGCTCGCTGCGGCTGCCCGCGCGGATCACCAAGCTGGTGTGCCTGGGGCTGGGGGAGTTCCTTCACCGGGCGGCCGGCGACGGCGCTGGCGACGGGTCGTCGTCCGTGGCGGTGGTGGTGCCCGGGGACCTGGAGGGCTTCGGGCCGGCGGCGCAGCACGCGGCGGCGCTGCTGCTCCGGGAGGAGCTGATGGCGGCGGGGCGGAACCAGCCTGCTCCCTCCACCACCACCACCTCCGAGGCGGCGGCCGGCTCGGGCGTGGCCCTGGTGGCGCAGGACCCGGCGTACAGCGAGGGGCAGGAGCGGGTGCTGGGGGCGCTGGGCTTCAAGGTGGTGGGCCGCCACGGGGCGCAGGGGTTCGCCGAGGTCGACGACCACACCTTCGTCTTCTCCTACGACGTCGGCATGAACCTGCGCGAGGTGCTGGCCGAGTACGCGCGCCCGGCCGTGATCGTGTGCGCGTGGGACGACGACGCCCCCGAGGGCGTCGCCGCCGACGATTATGTCCGTCTCTGCGCCTCGCAGCGGGATGAGAATGGGAATCCGACGGCTTGGTAAGTATCTCCCCTTCCCACCCTCCATGTTATCCTAGTTTTCTTTCGTGGTGCGATGTCGTGCGCTTCTCCCCCTGATTTTCTTGTGTTTCGCTTGACCACCGTCACCCTCGGATCTTGGCTAACTTGTCTCGTGTGCAGGGAGTATCGCCCCGATTATAGCACGCCTCGCACGCGGGAAATGGAAAAAGAGTACACAAAGCATGAATGGCCTGTCTGTTACGCCGATGGGAAAAGTCAATACAGAGGCATGGTGCTGGTGAGAAAGGCGGCGGCAGAGGGTGAAGACGGGGCGATGTCATGAAAGTGTCTCGTACAGTAAGTCTTCGGGAGCCATCGAAGTGTGATTAGCCATGTATATAGTGTCCTTGGAAGTCCATACATACACTCAGGCTGCGATGGTCTTCTTGGGGGGGAGACTATGATTGGTATCATTGTTACAGTTTGTAGTATCAAAGTGCTATGTTAAGCTCAATTCTTCTGCTGCTTCGTCGCCGAACAGTGCTCTTACATCTTGTGCGTGGTCATGAGCTAGTCGCCATGGATCGAGGCTCTCGAAAGCCATACTCCAGACGCGTTTCGCTTCATCGCTGCTTGTGTCGATGGCGCTCACTCTGCCCGCATGCTGGGCCATCATGGGGTAGGCGCTGATTCTCGCCAATCCGTGATCCCAAGCAAATTCCTTGGGCAGCATGTCACTCCGACCGGGCTTCTCGTGAGCCGTTGCCGCCATCATGAAGTCAGAAAGACCTTGCGCATGTACGCCGTTGTAGACCAGTGCCTGGTTGCAGCACCCGAACCACTCTTCATGCACGCCTCGCGGAGAACCGACGAGAGAGGCTTTACCAGACGCGTAGAACAGCCAGACGATCAGAGGCACGGAGACTCCGCAGACAAGAAACAAAACCCAACCATCAAGGTGTCGGCTGAGGTGACGCGGGAGGAGTAGTCGACGTGCGAGGAGAAGCATCAGCAGTAGGGGCACGCCTACAGCGAGCGAGATAATGTGAACGTTGTTACTTCGGAAACCGGTGCCACCTACCCATCCGGAGCTGCGCTCTTGGTTGAAAAGTCGCAGATACAACCAGCTGTTTGGTCCGCCGGGCTCGACCTTCCCGCGCCTGGGCTCGTGCCGGCTCGGACTCTTCATCATGTTTTCCACAGTCTGCAGGTTCCGAAGCGTTCGAGCGGCCCAACCATCGGCTAGCAGGATATCACCCTCGAATAGGGCGATGTACGGCGCGTTTGTAGTCGTCGCGCAGTGGTTCAGCGCATAGGCATAGTCGTGTACGGTCTTCCTCTCCAGTGCATGCTTGTTCGTCTTATCACTCGCCCATTTCACCAGCGTCTTCAGCTTGTTTTCTCTGCCCTTGTCCGGCAACGTGTCCGGGTATGTGAAGATGTCATCGGCAACACCTGCTGCAGCCAGCCCGGCATAGCTCATATGCTGTTTCTCGGGATTCGGGACATCGGCGAAGAACAGCTTCAGGTGCAAAGCCTCTCTCTCGGCGTGCGTGATGTTGGCTAGGAAGGAGCCGACGGCGGTATCGATATACTGCCTCCCTTCAACATTCCTCCCAACCGTGATGAAGACGGCGCAGATTTGCGGGTTCGACCCAGCGTTGCCTACTCGTTCGTGTACGGCATTGCGGTCGGCGTCTAAGGCATCGAGGAAAGCGTTGGCTTCGGCCTGGCGGGTCGTGGAGTAGAGCTGTTCGAAGCCATGTTCCTCGGAGAAGAATATTGACAAGGGATCGCGATAGAAGTGCTGATACCCATACAGCGCATAGAGAGATAGGATGGCGATGAGCAACAAGAGGGCGCGGATGCCAGGCTGACTGAGGAGATTGGAGGGCAGCCGAGGCAGGTAAATCATCGAAAAGGTTCGAATGGCGCTATGGTCTTGCGCATAGCCCGCAAGTACCAAGCTCGCCAAGAGGTAAGGTATGGAGGCCGATGCCAGAGTGGGTGTGAAGTGGATGCGGCTACATCTCGTCGTGCAGCGCGTCGCCAATTGTGGGTGGCCTGAGAGTCCTGACCGATGGCGGGTTACGGAGTTGCAACCCTGCGAACTCCCTCTGGCCCTCTGACCCTCAGTGCTGACGCTGCCAGGTGCCAGCGGCCCGCTTGCCAGGCTTGGCAGCTCATACACGCAGAGGCGGCATCCGGCGCTACAGCACCATACTCGATGTTCTCGTAAGCATTCGAACAATACCCAGCTATGAGACCGAGGATCGAGTTTGAAGAAACCATCCATCATGCTTTCATTCGACACGGTTGCTCCACCCCTTAGCGGCCACCGGTTCTTCATGACACGGCAGTCACTTGGAGATCAACCGGCATCCTACCCCCGAGAGCTCAGGCAGTCGATCTGTTGCTTCGGCCATGAAGTCACATGTACGCCCCTTCGGAGCCATTCATCGAGCTAACGGTCCAGTATTACCGAGAACACGCAATTCAGACAGAAGGAGCGGCAGATCGGAAAGTACTATGCTGCTCACGTGAAGTTTCCGTGGCACTGCAGCCTGTGCCTCGGTGCAACAACGGGAAATTCGGTGTTGAAGACCAGTGGACTACCCGGTGATGTCTAGGGTCGACAGGACCCTGCTTCAGATCGTCACGAGTAATATGAGAGATCTGTCACGCATCTCCCGAAGCGGAGAACAACCACCTGTTGCCACCTCGCTGGTAATTGAAGCACTGGGTTAGGTGAGAGCATCACAACTCCGAAGAGGGGAAACACCAAGTCACGGTGGCGGAGAAATTAAGAGGCAATCAAGAAGACTAGCTTTGATCGCTGAGGGAACGTGGACGAGAGACTGTGGCGATGTTTGGCCTGTCCAATCATCCACCGATGAAGGCATCTGCCGGCCTTGGTATCGTCTTCGATTGATAAAGATTCGTCACAAAAGGGAGCCAAGACGCTGTGCAAGCATGACGTCTGGAATTTGCTACCATTTCTCCCAGATTGATACACAAGAGGAGGAGCTGCAATACCACATCTACGGTGCGGGTGGATAAATAGGTGCAGCGTGGGGAAGAGGGGTGACAAGGTAATACCTCGAGCCCGATGCTGTGGAAGATGGCCTTCCGACCACCGCTGTCACCGGGTCAGAGTGTGATGGTCATTGAGTATAAGAAAGCGCAAAGAACTTCGAGGAGGGAGGATGAGTGATCAGGGAGTTCCTGCGTCTGGATATATCCATCCTCGTACCTTGTCAGTGAAGAACATCCGCATCATCAGTATCACACACACACACACACGCACACACACCCAAAATGGCCATCTCAACCGAAGTGCCCAAGACCGTCCAGTGGAACGGGAAGACGGTCCCGGTCTACGACATGGAGACGATCGACTTCAGCAAGCTGCTCTCTCAGGAGCCGGACGAGCTCGAGAGGCTGGTGCGCTGTTGCCAGAAGGAGGGCTTCTTCTACATCGACCTGACCGGCATTGATGGCCGACGGTTCCTGCAGGACCAGCAGGAGACCCTCAAGCTGATGCACAAGTTCTTCGAGTCTCCCGACGAGGCCAAGAACGAGTACGGCCTCATCTCGCCCCATCTTGGGTGAGCATCTAGAGAACCATGTGATCCCGTACCAACCACTCTGACAAGACGCATAGCTACGAGCCAGTCGGCTCCCGCACAGGTGTGCTCGAGAACACCAAGGACGGGTACGAGATGATCAAGGTTGGTGCCTCCCCTTTTCACGTTTCAGTCGTCGACGTACTGTATCTCCTTTCCTACCCCTTCCATCCATAGTATATATATATATATATATCACGGGGCACCCCCAACGGCTGACATATACATACCTTACCCCCCAGGTCTCGCGCGACGAGATCCAGAAGGACAGCCCGCACATCCCGTCGGTGATCAAGAACAGCCCGGACATGGGGGTGCTGGAGAACGCGATCGCGGGGAGCAACATCGTGACGAAGGCGATCCTGTCGGCGCTGTCGACGGGGTGCGGGCTGGAGGGCGGCGCGCGGTTCGAGGCGACGCACCGGAACGCGCGGCCGTCGACCAGCACGCTGGCCATGATGCACTACATCCCGGCGGACCCGGCCACGGACGCGCACGTGGGCCACCAGAAGCACACCGACATCTCCTCGCTCACCCTGCTCTTCGCCGAGGAGTGGGGCCTGCAGATCCGGCCGCCGGGCGCCCGGGAGTTCGGGTTCGTGGCGCCGCGGCCGGGCACCGCCGTGGTCAACGTGGGCGACAGCCTGCGCTTCGCCAGCGGGCACACCATGAACAGCTGCATCCACCGCGTGGTGCCGTACGACCGCGCCCAGCACCGCTACAGCATCGCCTACTTCCTGCGCGCCGAGGACGACACCATGTTCACCGACTCCGAGGGCCGCTACCTCAGCGCCGGCCAGTGGCACGACGAGAAGTTCTTCGCCTTCACCAACCCCCCCGAGCTCCAGGCCCTCGCCCCGCCCTCCATGATCCTCGGCGGTATGACCGAGGAGGCCGAGGGCTACTGGGGCCAGGACGAGGCCCGTCCTGACGGCGTCGACAAGGCCGCGCCGGAGGCCGTCAAGGCGTACTAGGGCCGAAACCCATGAAGGGGTACGCTACATACCTTAAGTATCGAGGGAAGGGGGGTCACAAGAGGGGCGATGTGTCTCTTATAGACACACCCAAACATGTGTTGCAAATACCACTCGTTCGCAACATGGGATACCAACTCTGGACTGGTCGACAACGATCTAGGGAACCAAATACTTGAAAGCAAATATACAGAAGAATACACAGTTTGCAATGAGCTCTAGTATGATCAGTGGTATCTTTACAGCAGGGTCTCCACGCTAGTCTTGAGTGTCAGGTTAAGTAGGTAGGTAGATACATGGGGATTGGGAGCAGGTACAGACTCACCACCACCATAGACCGTACAAAGGCAACTAGTTGTCGAAACATTCATCACGCATCCCGAGACCATTAATGAACGAGCAGTTGTGTCAGAACTCGAAGACATGCCAACCAGCAGTCGCGATTACCCTACCAGTCTCGGCGGGTTTTGCTTTTCTTCATCAGAAGCTACAGTACAGTGAATACCTACTTGAAGACGCCGGTAACACACGTGGGACACAACACGACGCAGCGAAGGAGAAGGGACAACGTGCGGGTGAAAGTGTGTAAAGAACGGTGGGAAAACAATTAAATCGAAGCAGCAAGCAAGACCCTCCCGCTCCTAGCATGCAGCCTCGCCGTTGTGGAGATGTCCAACCAGGTGCCCTGCCAAAACCATCCTCAGAGTATGAGAAAAGATCTTCGCCGCTTCCCTTCGTTTCTTCATGTACATGAATGCAGCCTGGGCCATTTCGTCCGACCCAGGGCCTTCTTTTCCGCTGACGAGGGGACCGCTATATCATGCCCTGCGTTCGGCCAGGCAGACGCTATTAACCCCAATTCATTGGATTACAAGCTGGGTAATAACCGAGGTGGAATCCAGATCGTCGCTAAGACCGTGGACCGCCCGACCGCTCTTGATCCCCCACACTCTTTTTGTCCTTCCGCGACTTGAACACGAACTCACCCATGATCTGTATATGATCGGCGGGGAAGTGGTAGTTGGGGAACCCGGGAACCTTCTTCAAGTACTCATAATCCGGAGGTCCTAGGAGCTCGACAACATCGAGAGTGTTGGTAGTATACCAGATATAATCGATCACCCCCGTAAATGTCGGCGTGTAGTTTGTGAACAAGAGCTCGTCCTGGGTCCCGAAGAGGTGTGCGTATGAGTTGCGAAGACTAAAAGGGTGCTCGATACCGTCTCGCGTGAAGTTTCCGTACGAGTGCCCCTTCAGGTCGGGATGATCGGGCGGTATACGACCAGTCTCGAGTAGCTCATATACTGAGCTGTCAGCGGGCGAGTTATAGTCACCGCATACAAATAGGGGGATCTCGGTGTTGTTGCGGTATTCCTGACTAGGTGCTGGGTCAGGGAATTCTGGCGCAGGCGAGCCATCGACAGGGTCGGCGGCCGCCAATCGGCTGAGTCTCTTCTCTTCAATTGGCATCGGAGGTCTCCTAGTGTACCGCTCAGATTGCTTGGTGACCAATTCCATCAAGATGCCCGTCTGGACGGCCTTGACGTCGGCTAAGTATGATTCCCAGCAGAGGTGTGCATTCACGACGATGAAGCGGTTGCCGGTGAACCGCGACTCGAAGAAGCAGAAGAGGGCAATGGTATCTTTCGGCATGACACGGTTGAAGACGTCATCTGCCGACTTCATGTCTGGTCGATTGATCGCAGTTTGCCGGAAGTCCACGAGCTGCTTATCCAGCATGATATACTTCTCCGTCTTGTAGAAGATCGAACACCCGTCAACAGCCTGCTGGTCCTTACCCGTCATATGCTTGACGCGAGTTTTGGCGTAGAATACTCCCCGGTAGCCATGCTTGGCGAGCTCCGGCGCAAAGTAATTGTCGAAAGCATCCATGGCGGTTTCCTGCAGACAGAGCACATCGGCGTTCCTCTCGAGAAATTCCCGCATGATGCCGTCCCTACGGTATTCCCAAGAAAGAGCGCTAGCTGGCGTATACCCGTACTGAGTGCTCGTGGCGTATTTGTCGCAAAGAGTATTCCATGACAGAACACGGATGCGCTCCTTGTCTGATCCAACGTCCTCTTGAATGGTGATCGGCACCCGCGGGTTTGGGGGCATCGGCACTAGATAACATCAAGTCAGCTCCGGTCCGCATTCTATGCGTTTGCGAGCACATGGCAGGGGGGCAGAGGAAAGGCATGGCGCAGAAGGGAGACATACCTGGCGCGGACTCTTTGAGGTGATTAATCAACGCCTTCGTACCCTCCTCCACCAATTTCGTCTTGTATTCGGGGGCCAAGGGGTTGTTGTGTATACCCAGTAGTTCGAGGAAGTGCAGAGCGCCGAGTTCATGGGGGATGTGATGAACGTTATTGTTGTAGAGAAGCAGTTGGCGGAGGGGAGTGCACATTCCCAGCTCCGCGGGCAGTTCGCTCAATTGGTTGAAGGACACATCCAGGTATCGCAATGAGCGTAGTTGTCCTATCTCCTTTGGGAGTCTAGTCAGATTGTTCGAGGCCAGATAGAGCTCGGTTAGGAAGGCATAGTGATCGAACAACATCAAAGACAGGTTCTTCAATCCCTGTCCACTGAAGTCGATGTTCAACCAATCCTGGCGGTCGAGGGCCTTGTCGACGTTGACGGGGCGGCCCCTATCCTCTAACTCTCCATCCACGGAATCGGCCGCATTGCTTGGTGGCAGGACAGGACCTATACCCTTGTTTTCGGACGCCCGCAATCGAGCGAAGTAGTGTGGCTGGTGCTGCTCCGTCATGGTCTGGTGCGCACGCTCGGATTCTTTGTAGGATTTCAACTGTTCGTTCCAGTGCTCGCTGAATTGTTGGCCTGGCCCGGTACGAGAGCCAGGAGTGTTTCCGTTCTGCTGTGCACTTGGGGTGAAGGGGGTGACGCTGGACACCAAGCCCGAAGAGAAGGCGGAATGGTTCAAGGGGGCGGTTGAGCCCGCATGGCCGGTATGATCTTGCTGGAGACCTTGGTGGTGTTGCTGAGGATGGGTGTGATGCTGGTGGGTGCCCTGCTGAGGCACGAAGTTGTACATCATCTGCGGACCCATGCCGCGCCCCCCAGGAACGCCATTGAGGCGAGGGTTGTGCCCCTGTTGGTGATTCGGTCCAAACATCCCGCGGAAGACAGTGGAAAGGTATCGCGAGTGGTTTGCTTATGTGTCGGGATAGACTTTGGTCGTAGACAGCTGCGGGCCGTCGGAGGAACGAATGGGACGAAACTCGGGTCGAATCGAGAGATTGATGTTTGGAGGTGTGTCGTGGGTAATCGGTATGTTGGAGAAGAGGTGATCGCGATCTAGGTCCATCTGCATGAGGTGCGGTCCAAGCTTTACTCTGCTATGCCAAGCTGATCTCGGGATGGAGACAGGAAGCAGTTGGCCGAGCTCAGCAGCTTACGTCGCTAAGGATACGAGCGAATGGAAGACCGGTTGGCATGCGTACATCTAGGCCAGTGGCTAGTCGTTGCGGCGTGCGTGGGAGGTTGAAGACGAGCAAGGGTCTCCGCGGGGTCGCAACTTTCAACGTAGCCTGTTGAAGCTTTCGTGGGGGAATATTCGATCTCTAGACGACGATCGGCTGGCTTTTGGCGCTGCGGGGGAATCGTGGCAGTCCGGGTCCGATTGCACTTTTCGAGATCGTTATGTTAAATTGCGTGGCTAGACGATCCTGGGGACGGGAACTTAGGAAGCCTGTTGCAGCGAGGCTTGGGACGGTGCGTAGTCTCGATGGCCTAATCAAAGCAGAATACCGGATACAAGTCAGCCGAGTTCAACAAACGAGAAGCGAAGGTTTGGTCGAGGGCAGCTAGACAGTAAAAGGCAAATGCGAAGCAGAGCAGACAAGAGCAGCTGGCACCTTGAAAGATAGGGTGATAAGCTCGAAGGTGGGAAGGCTGGCGACGGAGAGAAGGCGGCGGAGGGTGGCAGAGAGTGGTCAGAGGGCAGTGCGAAGACCTGACATACCGTTTGAGGTAGCCTAAGGCAAGTTACAACGTCCTGGGTGAAGAGCCGGTGCTGGTCGAACGCAAGTCAGAGAGCAAGCGCGAAAAGCTGCGGATGGGCTATGTACAGGGCTGGTGTTGGAAAGCGGACCCGTGGACGGCGGTCGGTCGGTGTAGTAAGGTTGAAGGGAAAGACTGAGGTTTGCGAAGAGTGAACGAATGGATGGTCTCAGTTAAAGGTGGCGGATGATTGGACAGGCGACAGGCGCCAGAAGTCGAATCGAATGCGCCCTGCACGGGAATGCAAGCAGTTGGGCGGGCGTGATGCGGCGCAAGATAACAATGGATAAGGCAAGGCCGATGGATTATGCTTTCGAAGCTTGCTGGCAATTGTCTGGATCGTCGTCTGGGAAGGCCGTGTGCGAGGGCGGAAGCTCGAGGAGCTCGACGGAGTTCCAGGCGGCGATGGCGGCTGGTGCACTGGGCAACAGCCCGAATCTTGTGACTCTGCCTGCCCCGTGCACCACCAAACAGCGTCAGGTAGCTGAACCTGTCCACTGAAGCTCAATGCTCAATGCCCCAATGCCCAATGGTCTGTGCTCCGCTCACATTCACTGCCGCAGCCTGACTCAGGCTGAGGTGTCAGGTCCCCTTCTGGTAGGTCTGCGCCATGACCCATCGCGCCAGCCTACAGCTGCATCACGTGCTCTTAGTATACCAGCCACAAAGCTCAAGCCTCTTCGCGTTCATCGGGTTACAGCTGTGGTCTGAACTCCCAGTTGAGCTATCAAAATTGGAAGCCAGCTGCCGAAGAGCAAGCAACCTAGCCGCAGCCGAGTCGACAACCACCACGATCCTCTCGATATGCCCAAGCTGGCTTACTCGTGATGAATCTTGGTTAACATACAACCGTGGCACTTGAATGTGTGACTGTGGGAGGCTTGACCTTTCCACTGTCATCCCTTGAAGAAGGTCCCATATGCGCATCCAAATCGCTCTTCCCAATCCCGTCCCGTCAGGTCAACCCCGTGGCCTGCTAGCAATCAACGGTGCAGACTAATCGCTCGAACTAAGCATCTTCATCCTCATGACATACATATATGGCGGCAGCAGGCAAAGCCCAAGCTCAGAACTACCTTGGCTCACTTGATCGCTTGTCGGTGCAACAATTCTGCCCTTCATTACGACGCTGGACCCTTTCTGTCATGTTGCCCAAAAGCCCAACCGCAAGCTATCAGATGGGTCTTACCGCTTTTCTACGACTATACAAGATCCCACTGCTTGTGTTAAGGCGGGAGGCAAGGGAGCCAGTATTTGGAGTCGACTCCAGACGCCAGAGCCCAGTCACCCAGTATTCCCTCACCATGCTCCCCGATCTAGGCTATCGGATCGCAAATACGTGTTAGGTATTGATCGTCTGTTTGTTGAGCCCAACCATACGATACGACACTAGCTTTACATGCCCGCGTAACTGCAACACCACCGAGTGCGCTCGCGCACTACGCTGGAACGACATCGTGATATTTATTGGACCCTTACCATATAGGAGTTTGCCCCGGTACTTACTGCTGCTTTCTATTGCGGCCATGGACCGTTCAGGGAATTCCACACCGAATTTCACACCAATCTGTGTCCTCACCGCTGCTCCACTGACCACAAGATCAATAAATATATCACGAAACTACTACAGACCATGGAAGAGTTGTGGTCCGACTATCATCCTTCGACCGAATAGCACTGTTAACACAGACGATATGCCAGTGCGCGAAAGATAAGGAAAACCCTCCCGCGGACCCCTTGAAGCTGACAAGCAACAAGGTGGACTCCGACTTCCACCGCTACTAAGCTGTCCCAGCCGGTTCAAGGCTTCCTTTTGGGTACGTGGTCCGTCAAACCGAATGTTAAGAAGTTGAGAAGAGGTTACCCGTCATTTCAGGCTGATACGACGGGAAGCTGGGCGTCGGGGCATCGAGCTGGCCCGTGCCGAAGCCCATTGGTGTGTACAGCGGAATTCGCATCGACTCAGGCGCATCCGCGCTGGGGGTGAGGATAGGGTTCAGCTTTCGTGCAGACATGAGGCATTGCGTGGGACCTCGCAAGTGTTTCCCATGCAGAGTCTACCGCATGTCCTGATGGTATGACGACGAATACATACTGTAGGTATGTATGTACTCCGTAAGCACGACGTCCAAGTCAACGTGTCTCACCGAGCTGCAATGTCTGGGAGACTGGCACAAGCGTGTCAGGGCTATGACCGATGGACGATGGGCAGATGGGGACGGGAAGGGTGTGTGTGTGTGTGTCCCACCGGTCCGTTCCGCGTCAGCTCCATCTAACCGAAGACGGGACGGTTTGAGGGGAGCCTTTCAACGTAATCGGGGGGCAAGAAGTGGGCAGAGATGGACGAGACGGACTAAGCACTGGGATGGGCCGAATACTCGCAGGCCTGGATCAGACAGTCACTGGCAGTCACTGGTTGACTGGCATCCATAGGCTCCCAACAGAGAGAGCAGCAGGCCGAATCAAGACTCTCCCGAGGCGATGGAGTTGTATGTGCGTGCGATTGCGGGGGAACGCATCTGACGACCGGGGATCCATGGTCGACCAACAGGGTCTCTTCATCGCTGCTCCAGTTCACTCGTCCGCACAAGTCGTGGGGGTGGGACGGATCTAAGGCGTCGTGATCGCAAAGCGGAAAAGCGTAACTACAGCACACGCAGGACCTGTTGACCGCTGCTCTACGGATACGGAGTGCTACACTGATTTACGGAACAGCACCTGGGATGCAACGCCTTGCCTACAGCTTACAGGTTCTTCGTTGCTCCT
The DNA here is from genome assembly GCA_022376655.1 of Xylariomycetidae sp. FL0641. Classification (NCBI taxonomy): domain Eukaryota; kingdom Fungi; phylum Ascomycota; class Sordariomycetes; species Xylariomycetidae sp. FL0641. The sequence goes on along the minus strand of JAJJKE010000147.1, from coordinate 16,267 downwards.
ACATAAGCAGCAGTGGCTGCCGACAGCTTTAAAGAGGTAGCTGAAGCCAAGCATTCAAGCATCCAAGCATCCAAGTATCTATCGCTACCTACCCACCTCTTCCCTTGGAGACGCACGGCCTTTCCATGAATAGGGCAACGCATCAGCGACCAAAGCAATCGGGGCCACGGCCTACCTAACGGGACACGACGCGAGGACATCGATGGGAAATTAGCGACTGCCGACCCGACCAGCACCGACCAGATCAAGATCTCGAGTCACGGGTCCCCAAGATCATCGACGAGATTCATGCCGCGGCCTATCTTGCGTGTCCGCTCCCAACTAATAGCTCAGCTGCAAGAAGAAGAACGCCACGGTCACCATCTATAATAAGTGACTGGTCGCTTGCGATTCATAGCAGGGCTCTGAAACGCACCCGGCTGCTGCAAACGCGATAGCCACATGCAGGGAGCTGGGAGGACTCGGATCTCGACCTACCTACCTATCTAGACTTCGACCCTAGCAACCTAGCAATTCTGGAAGTCCGGATCACGACTAGCCCGCCGAGTTGCGCCAAGTGTAGCGAGCCCTTGCCTCACCGTTGCCAGGACCGACAACCAGATATCCAGGAGGACGGCGTTCAGATGCTTCTGCTGACCGAACGCGTTTAACGGACGAAGCTGCCGAGGAAGACGCCAGCTGAGGTACACATTGCTGCTGGTGCTCTCTTTCTTTCCAACACGCACAAGCTCAACGCGCAGCGTTACGAAAGCGAGTACAGATATCCCCAAGGCAGCACGTGTCAAAGAAACACGGGAGAGGTCCATTCCATTGTCTTAAGTCCGCGCGCTGACAAGGAAGAGAAGGAGGGAGGAAAGCGATCCCTCAGCAACACCGGGGACCAAAGCCGATGTCACAGCAGCAGGGCCTTTAAATACCAGTACAAGAGCGAGAGAGAGAGAGAGAGAGAGTGGGCAAAGTCGCTGTCGCATGAAACAGAGAAGAGTTGAAACTGGGCTGCTCGGGCGATTGAAACAAGATCGCAGCATATCGCATCCATCGAGCATATCGCATCCATCGCATTCTATCGCATACCATCCCATCCCATCCCATCCCCTCCCATCCTCTTCGCTCGTGCGCGAACGGGAAAAAGCGAGCCAAGACGAGTACAAAAGACGAAACAAGGCGAGCCGGCGCTGTCGATTGAGTGGTGGTTGGGTTTCATGAGCTGCTGCGACGTTACGTACTCGGACGAATCATCCAGTGTGCAACAGCTCACTTTCGGCCACCCTCGCATCGGGCAGTATTTCCGGATCTGAAGAGACACTCTGACGAGACTGCAGAGTCACAAGCGCTGCAGACGTAAGGCGAGCTTCACCACTGCACCGGCAGCAGCATTGAAGAGCCCTTGACCTACGGTACCTTGACCATCCCATCGCATCGCGCCGCGCCTTGCCTGCACACCCTCCCTAATTACCTAGTTACCTACCTGGGTAGCTCTCGGGACTCAACCTATCTCCCAGCCTGCGTGCATGCGTGCATGCGCATGTGCCTGTTGTGTATGAGATAGAGAGACAGAGGGAGGAAGAAGGAGAGAGAAAGAAAGAAAGAAAGAAAGAACGAAAGAAAGAAAGAAAGAGAGCGTGTGTGTTCGTGCGCAACCGAGGGGCACACGCGTGGGAAGGCCGGAGAGGGTGAGCGAAGAAGAAGCTGGATTTGGTTCCGAGTCGAGGGATCTATCAGGCAGGAATCAGGATCAGATCCGTATCAAGCAGTGCAGTGTGCAGCGCAGTCCAGTGCAGTGCACTGCACCCGAGTGCGCGGGCGGGCGCTACGGATACTGCACTAGCAGCAGTCTGGAATTGCTGAGCCGCTGAGCCGCTGAGCCGCTGCGCTGTCCCGGTCGGGTGGCGGGGAAGAACCGGTCGGAAAGGGGTGCCCCAAGCCCAAGCAGATGGATGAGGGGAGGGGCGGGAAAAAAGCGAAAATGTTCGCCTACAGCTTAGGGATGTATGCGGCCCCGAATGCCCCTGATTATTTCCGCAAGAGCGCACCCCCACGAGTTGCTGCTTCACATACCACCAACAACAGCGAGAATACCCCCGACACCGACACCGACACCCTCGCTGCCACCACCACTAACCAAACCACCACCACGACTGCCACTGCTGACACTGACCACACCACCAACACTCTCACCACCACCTCTACTGCGCTCTCCTCCTCTTCGGCGGCCTCATCCACCGCCGCCGCCGCCAACCCCTCCGACAGCCAGACCGCCGCCGATGCTGCCCCTAGCCAGGCCCTAAACAACGGCGGCGATCGGGCCAGCGACAGCCAGCACACTACCCAGCGAACCCAGTGGGCTACTGCGGACGGCCGACAAGCCATCCCCATCCCGCCTGTATTCTCCCCGAGTACAAAGAGATTCAGGAGACCGGGCGTGCCTGGCCGACGAAGCACCACCTCCGCACTTGTCCACAACAACCAGCCCTCGGCCGCTTCGAACCTCGACCTTGCCAGCTCCAACTCCTCCCTCGCCCACAACACCACCGCGAGGCCCTCGGCTCACTCGAGAACCTCCTCTGGCGGAGTCGGCTCTCGAGTCTTCCACGACGGACAGACACAGCGATCCTTGTTTCGCCCCTTCAAAACATCACATGTGAGTTTGTCCCCTCTCGCTCTATCTCCCCCTGCCTACCTACCTTACCTAGTCATCCTTACCTACTCCGTACTACCCATCTGCGTCCCACTGCCGACATCCCTTTGTTTTCTCCCCTCGTCCGTGTGATTGACCTCTTTTCGCAGAGGAAGACGCCACTGCCCTCACCCGCCGACCCGTCGTCGTCGACCTTCGCCGTCTCTGTCCCAGGAGTTGGAAGCGCTGGAGCCGCATCGTCGCCATCGGCGCACGACACCTCCGGGTCCCTCAACCCGGGCGCTTCTGTAACACCAGCGTCCGCAGCCGCCGTTACCTCGACCTCGATCGCATCTGCGCCCGTATCCGTATCCGCATCTTTATCGCAACGCCCCTCTCCCATCCCTACAAACTCGGACGCCCCAACTCAAGGTCAGACTGCACCCCAAAGCGACCGGCGTCACAAGCGTGATCCTTTCCTACGGCGGTCGAGCCATTACATCCATCTCCCTTCGACCCCCGCATCACCAGCTCGAACTTCGTTCAGTGCCGGTTCTTCGTCTCCCTGGCGTCTACGATCGAGGGACAGCAGAGACAGTCCGTACCACCATGCGGGATTGTCGGGTTCGTTCGCTTTAATGCCGACTTCCAAGTACCCGCCCGCTGCCGCGGGGCGGAAGGACAGCGCTACTACGGTGTCTGGCGTAAGCACCATGCCTTCGCAGGACAATATTCACGCCTCGGCGGAGGTGGCATCCAGCAATTCGGCCCCAGGAACCTCCAAGCTAGTCACGGTTGGGCCAAAGCCCTTCATCGTCCGCAACAACCGTACGTATATACACGAGCCTACCTTGGCCTACCCCTTGCCTGTCGATCTCGCCGAACTACATAGACAGTCGCTGCGCACACTATTGACCTTCCAATTGTTCGGCGGTCCGATCATATCCTCGGCCTTCACAAATAAGCCCCCACAGCGAGTTCTGGAGGTCGGCTGCGGCTCTGCCTTTTGGAGTATGATGTGCCACCGATTCTTCGCACAGCACGGTCATTCCAATATCTACTTCACCGGCATGGATATTGTGCCCTTGGCCGGTGCCGGGCTTGACTCCAATACGAAGCCGGACAAGGACATGCGTTGGCGCTTCGTGCAGCATGACGTCCGGAAGATCCAATGGCCATTCGCCGACAATGAATTTGATCTCATCATGGTGAAGGATTTGAGTCTGGCCAATGGCTTTCGCGATTCGCAGGCCCTGTTTGAAGAAGAGATACGCGTTTTGAAGCCTGGTGGGGTTCTGGAGATTTGGGACACGGACCACACCATTCGCATGCTGAGACCCCATGTGTTAAAAACGGCCTCCGCTTCCAAGAGAGACGATTCGGATTCTTCCAGCGACGAAGAGGACGAAGACAATGTGACCAAGTTGGGAGCCTACATCATGACGACCAACACTCCCCTGAGCGCGCCTCTGAACCCTTTTCTTGTGGAGTACAACGGGTGGGCGACCAAAGCGCTCGACGCAGCCGGACTCTCCGCGATACCCTGTACACTTGTCGGGCCATGGCTTCTTCAGGAGTCGGAAATCCTGACCGACGTTCGCTCGAAAAGATTAGCGGTGCCGCTCAGCGAGATCAAGTGGGAGCGCGAAGGTGTGGGCGGAGTGGTAACCAAGGATGGGAAGAGCTACATTGACACGATGAAGGGCAAAGGGAAGGCGGCAGATGGCAAGACCGGACGAGCCCGCGGCAAGACACTCAGCGCGGCGCAGTCGGCTCTCAGGAGGACGGCTCTCGAAACGACGGTACAGCAGATCCTAAGCCTCGAGCCGCTGCTGCGGGAAGCCAGCGGCAAGAGCCAGGATGAGTGGGACGGCTGGGCTACGAAGATGGCAAACGACCTGCTAAGAGACAACGGTACCAGTTGGGGCGAGTGCCTAGAGATCGGCGCCTGGACTGCCCGGAAGAGGGTCGCGAAAAAGCCATGATGATGGATCTGGCGGTCAGATTGCTAAGGAAAAGACATTCGTCCCGATACCTAGACGCCGCCACGCCCATTACGCCTTCCGAACTGCGCTACCGTGGCATCCGACCTTTATGGCCCATCGTACCTCTTCCTCAGCGTTCGGTATCGTTTCAAGTAGTACCTGGCACCAGAGCCGTCAGCCTGCCGATCAAAGTCCAATCGCGGAAGGGGAGTTGCAACAGGACGAAAGAGATGGATGGGGTGGGAGACGGGGACTGGGTCTCCCTGATTGCTGATGTTGTTGTTCGATTCTTGGCTTGCTTGGTCTGAGGTGAGTTGGGAAGTACTGGACATGGTGGACCTTGCTTGCTTGCTTGCATACAGCACATAAACCTGTGACGATGAGACGCGGAACGTGGATATGCTCCCTTGCCTTGCTGCGAGTTATGTATATATGGATTGAGGAGCACGACCCTGTCGCCACTTGCTGCATGTATGTGCGCGTGTCTGGGGGGTGGATTCTTGGGTGTGACAATCTTGAGAGGTCCTGATGCAGATGATTCATATACGGGGCTGATGTTTTTGGTGGTGGTGGTGATGGTTTAACTGCCAAGGCAAGGGCACGGCAATGTAGTTGTTATTCATAGACTCAGGGAATTTTAAAGGGTTACACGATCACCAACGGTTGCAAGTGACCTCGGCCTTTGCATAGCGGGCGTGCTAGACGGTATTCTCTACCTCACTTGAGAAGGTTTTGTACACCAGATGGAAATGTGTATGCAGAAGGAAGGTTGGTTCACTTGAATAACACGATGAGAAAAGTAGGTAGGTAGGTAAGTACTTACAAAGCCTCGATTTCTGCAACACAGCACACACACAGTTAGTTTTGCCCCCTTTTCTTTCTTTCTTTCTTTCTTTCTTTTCTTCCTGGCCATGCATGATGTATGTATGTATGCATGTCTTTTGAAACTTTCGAAGAGCAATAAGGAGAGAGGAACCCAACTCACCTTTCTTCACGAACTCGGCCCGCGCGATGCCCTTCCGGATCTCGTCCTCCGCCCGCAGGTGCGCGTTCGCCCGGAAGGCCCGGTGCAGCCGCGCCCGGAAGTACGCGGACCCTTGCGGGTAGTCTTTGCCCATGTTGAGGAGCTCTGGGTACGCGGGTCAGGTGGTCTGCTTAGTGAACGGATGGATGGGCTTGGGTAGAGGGGTAGGTAGGTAGGTAGGCGTGAGGACGCAGTGGCTTCGTGGGATTACTTGCTTAGGTGCTTACCTTTGTAGATGGCAATTACTTGCCTGCGCAGCTCCGGATTCGGCGCCGACATGGTGAGGCGGGTGGTTGGTTGGTTGCCGGGGGTCAGTGAGGTAGGTAAGTAAGTACTTAGGTGCCGGGTGGAGTTGGAGTTGGCGTTGCGGGGGTTGATATTGCAGAGCTGAATGTGGCCGAGGAATACCTATCTAACTTGTTGGTGATACCTTAGAGAGATCGTGCAAGGTGCTGCTGCTGTACGTCGTTCGGCAAGCCGGGGTGTAAGTCGAAGCTCACCTGTTGCGGTGCAGCAGTGGCGCTGGAAACTTACGGGCCGTCGACAGACAGACAGACAGACAGACAAGCATGACGCCATATCTTATCGTGCTCCGTCCGGCCAGCGCGAGCTCTCCCTCGGGACTAGGGGACGGGGCGGTACGGGCACGGCAGCGGCCTAGCTTACCCTGCATGCAGCTGACCGCGACTCGGCCCAGCAGCTCCCTCTCTCTCTCCGCCAGTATTCGCGTCTCACGTTGCACACTCCGGTCTCTGCCGCTCATTTGATACACCCCGTTCTCTCATCCGGTGATTGAGTTACTTAGATATTCTCCCGTACCACTCGGCTTTAAACCTTGACTCCTCCTCCTCTCGTTCCCCCGCCCCAAGCAAGATGCCACCGCGTCTCAACCCCGCCTCCTGCTCCGCCGCCGCTGCCACCACCACGGCCCGGCTCCGCGGTGCCGGGACGACGAAGAAGCAGGCCTTCCGGCCCGTCCGGGCATCTTCCTCGTCCGCCGCCGCCGCCACGCCCGGCGAGACGCACCACCGGGTCCAGAAGGACTGGGCGGCGCAAGTGCGCGCCCGCGTCGGCAAGTGCGTCTTCTTCGGGCTGGACGCGGCGCAGGTCCGCCGCGCGGCCGGCGTGCTGCGCGCGCTGACCGCCGAGTGGCGCGAGCTGCAGGCGGGGAGCGCTGGTTACCTGACGGGGAGCCGGCGGGGGATGGAGGGCCGCGAGGTCGCGTGGGGGGAGATGGATAGTTTTGTAAGATTTTTTTTTTTTTTTTTTTTTTTCCCATTCGTGCATTCATTGCTTGTATTTCCTACGCTCCGGCTGCTCTTTCTCTTTGCCGCAGCAGCGATGAAGAAGAAAGAAAGAAAGAAAGAAACGGGAAAAGGTCCGCGCGTGTGGTGAAAACTGACGACGGAAAACGGCAGGGTCATGTCAACAACGCGCACTACCTCCGCTACGCCGAGACGTCGCGCGTCAACTGGATCCTGCACTTCGCCGAGCTTGACCGCGCCAACCGGCAAGCGTGGAGGGACATGATGACGACGCGCGGGACCGGCGTCATCATGCGCGGCATCTTGGCCCAGTACAGCTACGTAGGTCTACCTTGTCTCTATGTCTACGTGAACCGAGGAGAGAGAGAGAGAGAGCAGCAGGTCAGGATGGACGATGCACCCGCTGACAGTGGTGAGGGACCGGTTACCAGCCCTTGACCTACCCCGACAAGATCTCCGTCTACCACCGGCTGCACCGGGTGCCGGACCCGCAGTCGCAGAAAACCTCGTTCTCGCTGGACTGCGTGATCCTCTCGCACCAGCACCGGCGCGTGGCCGCGACCACCGTCGAGGACGTGGTCGTGTACGACTACCCGAACCGCCGGCGCGCGGCCCTGCCGGCCTTCGCGCTGGACATGTTCCGGGAAACGTTCCGGCTGCAGGAGGAGCAGCAGCAGCGGTCTTTGGCGAGGATCGCCGACTTGATGAAGGAGGTCGAGAGCCTGGAGAAGGAAACGTGGGATCGGAAAGATGCTAAGGAAGATCTGGGCGGTGCGAAGGCTGGGTAGAACTCAGTACCTTATCTAGGTCCAGGATCGGCTCTCGACGACTACACTATTTGGTCTGCTTTGAGAAGGGGACTACCGGTAAAATCTATCATAGACTTTGTATACTTTGCATATACGAGCGACTGGAGGTTATGGCCGGGCCTCGTCGAGCTAAGCCTCCTGGATAAAGAAGGCTCGGGACTCTGAACCTTGATGCGCAACGTCTCGTGTAATTCTAACCAAGTGATAGGGGTGACCTACCTTAGCTATCGCGTTGACCAGCGAAGAAATCATCCAACTGTATCTTACTTTCAGGGTAGACCCTCACAAGAGTGCAGTGGCTCACCTCTTTCACGATATAGGCTACTGACCTGTGAGCGTTCTCACTGTCGTATCGACGGGATGGGTCGGGAAAAGAAAAGAAGACATGAGAGCGCAAGACCTAACTGCTCAGTTGAAAGCTCGGTGCACATAGCACATCGTCACTCCTGAGTCCTGGGTCACACGCATCAATGTTCGAGGCATCAGCAGCTACCTACGATAAGTGACGGCCGGTAATTGCTAGATTATAGATGGAGTCACTGCCCCAGAGCCTTAGGAGAGGTAGGTCGTAGATGTCTATTTTTGTCCTGGCGCGCGCTATGCTATTGGATGATGGTTGTCAGCGGGCAGCAAGCTACCCTACATGTGGAGGGTGGCTGATGAAAACCTTCTTGCCTTCCGTATCCTCCTTAACAGTTTATCATCTTTTGGCCCTTTTAACACCGACTACACTAAATATAGACAGCCAGTTTCATACTATAGGATAGAACTCTACTCTATTCTATTTCAATACAGTTTTTGCTAAGTGTTTTTGGCGGTCTTGCAGTTGTTATGGCGTGGTGAACAGTGAAGGGTTCCTAGAGCAATGGAAGGTTCAATCAGCCACCCTCCATGATGAAGCTGCAGTAGGTAGACCTGCGGTGTTGTGGCGGGGAGAGTCAAAAGTGCCGGCAACGAGCCCTCTGGTACGATGATTGTGCTCAGCAGAGATGCCAGCCCTACGACTTCCTCCAGGGACCCTATCCCATCGCTAGGTGATGCGTTGGTTGTGGGCTGTAGGCTGTAGGCTGTAGGCTGAGCGTCTATCATTGGTACAGGTTAAAGTCTATCAGTACTTGAGCAGATCTACCATGCCGTTCTGTGCAGATTGTTTCTGCAGCAAGGAGCAAGGCTGTGCTGGGCTGAACCGGTGACAGCATGACGGGCCACGCGGCACAGCCGTGCCATGCTTGCGGCACCCTTCCCCCTGACGACGATTCTAATAGTATTCAGGACTGCGCAGCGTGTGAAGCGGAGGGCCAAGCCACGATGAATGGGTTCAGCTTGGCACAGTCTACCAACTGACTGTCTGACATCTTTGCCGGGGCCCCTTGGCCATGGGAACAGGACGATCATGGCCTTTACGACTTCGAGATATATAACTCTTGCCTGGTCGAACGTCGTTCCAAGAGGATCAGTCGAGTCTACATGACCAAGAAGCGCCTTGTCGAAAGATATTGGCAAGCAACCCAGACCATTGCTCTCTCTCTAATCGTAATCTCTTCACCCAACGGCTCCAGTCATGCGTCGACACGCTCTGGCAGTGCTCCTGGCAGCAGCCTCTACGGCTTCGGCCGCAGCCGTGAGTAGTGGTCATGGTATAACCTCTGCGCCAGCAGCAACAGCTACGGAGCCCTGTGCCCAAGTGAGCAGTGCCTCAGCTTCATTCCAATCAGCACATCCCGAAGGTGAGGTTCAGCAACTTACCACCCAGCCAAGCAAACATACTGACTGCAGGTAGCATCTTACGTGACCGTGTCACCTTCGTTGGCGTTGGAGTGCCTGAACTCGGTCCCTATAGATCCGAAGAACGACGTGGCGCTTGTTGACTAGTGAGTTCACTCGCACCTCGGTCTGTAGGGCCACGCTGACCATGGACCCAGTCTCCTCGAGTACATGGAGCTTCAGAGTACGATCGGTTTCCTGAAGGATCCCCCGGAAGGCTACTTGATGCCCAGCATCGACGTGATCGGAGGGCTCCAGGAAGTGCGCCAGAATGTGCAAGATGGCCTGTATCCGAACCAGTTCGCGTTCGAGTCTGACATCCTGAAGATTGTACGTCGACTCCCAGAACCAAGCTTCGGTGTCTGCCGTTGTGGTCGAACGGAGATCTCAGAAGACCTTGCTAACCTGGTCAACAGTCATGGCGTGCATTCGACGGCCACCTCAGCTTCACCCCCAAGCTCCTACAGGTTTTCTGGTTCGCTCCGAAATACAGTCTCACAACAGTGTCAGACGACGGCGTCACCACACCGGGAGTATATACCACTGCCGACATCTTGAACTCGGTGAAGCAGAACTACACAGCATCGCCCCTGGTCTCGATCGATGGGGTTCCCATTGACGAGTACATGCAAGTGCAATCGCAGACAACAAGCGCCCAGGACCCGGACGCCGCTTGGAACGCGGTTTTCTACTCCATAGCCGGCAGCGCGTCCGAAATGGGGGACTCGTGGGCCCAGGGGCTTACCACGTACCTCGGACTACCGGACCAGAACCAGGTCAAGTTCGCCAACGGCACCGCGCGCACGTGGACCAACGCCGCGCAGATCAATGTCGACATGGACTTCGACGGGATCACGTCCGGCGCGCTGCTGCACCAGCTCTACGAGCTCCCGGAGACGAAGTCCAACTCCTCCTCGACGCGTGCCGCGGCGACATCCAGCGGCCCCGCGACGACCGAGACCGCGACGAGGCGACCGCGCCGGGGCCCCTCGCCGGCGTCCCGCCTCGCCGCCAGCTCCTCGTCCCGCGCGCCGAAGCCCACGCCTCCGGCGCCCGGCTACCCCGCCCCGCTCGTCTCGGACCGGGACAGCGGATACGTGTCGGGGTACTTCCTCGACGCGGCCGGGTACGAGGACGTGGCGGTGCTGGCGGTGTTCACGTTCGAGAGCGGCTGGGACGAGTACCGGCGGGTGCTGCGGGCGTTCCTGGCGGCGTGCCGGGCGCACGGCAAGCGGCGGCTGGTGGTGGACCTGTCGGCCAACCCCGGCGGCTTCGTCGAGAACGGCTACGAGCTGTACGCGCAGCTGTTCCCGGGGCGCGCGCCCTTCACCGCGCTGCGGCTGCGCGCCGGCCGCGTCGTCGACTTCCTCGGCAACGCGACCTTCGGGCGGACCATGGCCCGTGACGGCGTCGCCGAGCCGCTCGACCCGGCGGCGAACGGGCGGGCGTACGCCTCCTGGGCCGACCTCTACGGGCCCGACGCCATCCGCGGCGACGACTTCACCGCGCCCTTCGCCTACAACTTCTCCTCCGCCGACGCGCTGGGCGGCGACTACCTCAGCGGGTTCGCGCCCGGCGCCCCGGCCCCGCCGCCGCCCGTCTTCGCGCCCGAGGACATCGTGGTCGTGACCGACGGCGTCTGCCACAGCACGTGCACCATCTTCGCCGGCCTGGCGACGCGGCAGGAGGGGGTGCGCGCGGTGGCGTTCGGCGGGCGGCCCGGCCGCGGCGCCGGGCCGATGCAGGCGATGGGCGGCGTCAAGGGGGCCGAGGCGCTGGACTTCAGCGACCTGCGGAGGGAGGCGAAGACGGCGCACGCGCCCCCGGGGCTGCCGCTGCCGCGGGCCGCCGACGCACCCATCAAGCTGGCCTCGGCGGGCCTGAACTGGTTCAACGCGTACGGCGAGGGGGACCTCGCCACGCCGCTGCAGTTCGTCTGGGAGGCGGCCCACTGCCGCCGCTTCTACACGGCCCGCAACGTGCGCGCCGTTGCCAGTGTCTGGGCGGACGCCGCCGCCGTGGCCTGGGGCGACGCCCCGTGCGTCGCTGGCAGCACCGCCGACGGCGGGGACGGCACCCGGATCGCGAACGACACGCTCGGCATCGAGGCCGCGGTGCGCCCCACGGTGCCGTTCGCCCCCGTCCCCGGTAGCCCGGGCAACGGAACCGATGCGCAGAACAAGCGAGGTGGACGCCGTACCCGTTTGCCGACGAGCGTGTTCAAGCCGGTCGTTACGGACTTGAAGCCGCGAGACTTGCCGGTCCGGAAGAGGCGCATTGGAACGTCGTGATTTGGTGCGTGGGGCATATGGAAACACTGCGTAAAGCCCGGCGTTATGAGGTTTGGGTTATGACCGTCATGTTGGAATGGACTCTTTCATTAATGTAGTCTAATGTTAAGGATCAGTCGTGATTATACACTGCAGTCTTTCACTTCCACTCACTTGCGAGCTTGGCTGTAAATCCATGATTTGTTTTGTTCCCGACCCTCTGTCGAGTAAGGCATTGGAAGGATAGTCTCACTGCTGGTGAGGACTTACCATTCTTCAGCTCCCATGGGTTTCCTGAAAGTGTATACCCTCCACGGGTGTTTTGTTGTTGTCGCAATTTGCAATGGTTGTGCTCATCCCGACGCAACTCCATGACGAACCAGTTTAGGGGCTGGCAAGCTGGTGTGAGGCGTCATCGGTAGCGAGCTCCAACCTCATCACGATGAGAGATGCCATCGGCATCACAGTGCGGCCTTTGAATGTCGCTGACATTTTGGATTTGCGCTTGCACGATGGCTCAATCCCCACCTTGATATGCAAGTCAACTGTGACTGTGATGTGAGCCCTTGTACCCGCAGCAGCTCGACGACTGCCACGAGGATTCCGTAACATGTAGTGACAAAAAGCAGTGTTATCACAGTCGACAAGGTAGTAGAATACTTGTCTACGCGTGAAGTTGGTTAGCGACTCCTGCTTGGTTCTGGAAAGGGCAGGACAAGTCGAAATGATCGTCAAGCAGTCAGCAGACCATTTGCGCAATGTCGCGATTAGCCGCAGAGCGCATCAGGAGGGGAAACGCTGGATGCTGTCTCATATTTGCCAAGCTTAAGGTTATGTGCGTCTCCTAAGACATGCGATACCGGTCCTGTGCTGAGAGCTTGTACAAATCAAGCGATGCGTGACGGTAGAATATTCCTAGAGACTGGTGGGTAACATACTCGTCAATTAGTCGAAGAAGCGGCGCAAATGGTGTTGCGTAGCGTTCCGAAGATCTTCATCTAATCCTGGAGGCCAACAACGAAACTGCCCACGAGATACTCGTGAAGCTGATGTTCAGAGTGATACATTTGAACAGCACTCTGCTCCCTCTGCTACGACGCTGGGGATGGATGCACTTGGCGGTGAAGACAGGTCGGTGGACCACCCACAACCTAATTTGGACGAAGGTTTTCGGAGCCAAAGCGGCTGGTGTTGCAGCGGCATCTGGAGTCTTGGACCCCAGCTCAAAGCTCCGCAGTCCCTGGATGGAGTCTCTGCCCGAGGTCGCTTGGGGTTCGGATGTAAGTGACAGGGGCTGGTCACCGATAAGAAGCACACGTTAGGCATCGTGATCCTTTGACCCAAGAGGAGTTTGGGTGACACGATGCCTTTCAAGCCAATGCTCGTGTAAAGCGTAGTGTGGTGATCATCAACCCCTTTCTTTGAGAACCGAAGGCTGTAAAAGGCTTGAATGCTCATGCTGATGAAGTAGCCTCGACCACTGACCGAGGAATGGGTTTGGAGGGTTGTTAGGAGAGGCTGCGTTGCCTGGCTTGCGAGACTTACCGTGCCTCGGGCCCGAAGCACATCGGATTGGCCGTGGACTTATGAGATAAGGTGTTGCTTATTCGACCTCCGCACATCGCATCCCATTACCGGAAAACCAGAATGTTCGCCGGCACCGTCTGTAAAGTCACGGACTGCCGTTCAGAACGTCTTCAGCGACTTGCGTCGCGGTACTCGAAGGTCAGTTTCTCCCTCGTGGCATACTCTACGGCTATTGTATTGAATATCGTCACCAAAGTAGAGGCAAGCGGACCGTGATCATGCCAAGTATCGAGTCATCGACACAGCAAAGTTCAGTGTCGAAAGTCAGTGGTTCGACCTGTGATGTATCTCGCAATGATCGGCCATGTAGGTTAGATTTGTTGTTCACTCACTGGCTGTAGAGGTGCTGCATGACCATGCCGGCTCCGCCCAACCCCACACACAGTGTGCCGGGATCAAGGTATCGGATCTGGAGGTTTCCTGGATGTGATCGAAAAAGACAAGCCTCTGCAACTCGTCAGCAATGCGTTGATCGTCGAAGCATCAAGGGGTGCTGGAGGGGCTGCCCCGCGTTCTGGCTCCTTGACAGCTGGGAGAGAGCTGGCGGGCTGCGTCGTAGGGACTGCCTCTTTGAGTACCCCGCCGGGGAGACCGCATCGTGAACGACCTTCCCCCATTGCTTATCCAAAGGAAGTATCCGCGGATAATCGCCATTGAAAAGGGGTCCAGGACTCTCTAGTAGAAGCCGGCAGTTATCAGTGAGGCTGACGCACTACTGCAGGCGACGTCTAATTGATGTTAGCCTGCCCAAGTCTGCATCCCCTGGCTGGCAGGTTCTCGACACGGCCAGTAGAAGACAGCCGCCCGACAGATTACGACAAATGCCTTGGATGACAGACAGCGCAAAAGTATTGTAGCCATTTTAGCAGTGGTGTGTCAGGGGCTAACGGCGTCGATAGTGCTGCCTGTCGTGTACGACGTTCCTCCGAGACGGTGCAGTTGATGTGACGCTGACCTGGATGGCTTTTGGTTGCGCTGATTCTCGGTCTGCTAGGTACTGTACAGTTCTGGTGGTAATAATGACTGGTGGCCATAGCAGCCATGTGCGGGCTGCAGCGTACCGGTCCGGCTCGAACCCGGCTTTTGCTGATCTGAAGATGGAATAGTACGACGGTACTCGGGCATACGATGGAGTCCTTGCGGCCTGTGAAGGAACCATGCACGCAATTCCCGGCAATCTGAGTGCCCGACGAACAGATGGATTGAATAATGGTTGGCTTAGGTAGTTGGATGAGTAAGGGTAGTTGTTAGGCAATTATCAGTGGTACAACGAAAATAGAGGCGGATGTGAGAAGAAGGCCAGCAGCTGGCCCTGGTTGATACTGGTAGCCCTTGAATGCGACGCAATACGCATGGCTGTGCATTCGAGGTGGTAGCCATTCAACGTCGAGTCGTATTGGTACTCGGTCGGCGCCTAAGCGAACAATGTTCCGCTGCAAGGACAGTGCTGAACTTCGGGCAGGGGGACACCGTGCCGCAAAAGATGCACTTGTGGACGTTAGAAACAGAGGACCAACCCCAACTTCTGGCTGGCTCGACTGTATATCCGGTACCATCGTCGTTGTAGGCAGGGCGGGCATAAAGAAGGAGGCGACGGGAGTGTCAACGGGTCTTCGGGTGTCGTAAAAGCGTGCTCAGCGCCACGATCAGCGGTCCTGTCGGTGGATTTGCAGTGGATTCCTATCAAGTTTTGCTGGTGCGCCGTCGCGTCCGTCGACGTGCCAAGGCGAGATGGGAGATCTCAACTGTGGCCCGCTTCCCATCAACCCATCCGAGCCGTCATTTTCCACTGCCGTGCCACCACCGGTGCCGTGTCCTCAGTCAGCGCCTATCAGGCAGTGAGTGGTTCCGGTGAGATGGCAGTTAGACGCACCGCTCCCGTTCTAGCATGCACTGTAGCTCAGGTACCAGATGACTGGCTGTCGGCTCATATAATTAGAATCAGCCACTTGGTTTCAGCGCCTGCACGGTTGGTGTTGGCGGCCATGCAGCCTGCTGGCAAGCTGGAGTACGGGGAGACGGGGTCAGCACTGATGAACAGCGAGGCAGGCAGTGAGTGCTCGAATCTTGCTTCGGTCCATTGGCTGCCTTGCTTGCGGCACTGGATGTAGGTAAATATCGTGGATTGACGCAACCGACGGAAGCTTGACGGGACACTCGTCGAATCGTCCAGTGGTTGCCTTGGTTGCGTTACGATGTGACTCAGATCTTCTCGCCTCTGCAGACGCTAGCAGAAGGCGAGGAAGAGAAAAGACGAAAAGCCTGGATGGACTGTTGCAAATGATTGGAACCACTATCACATGCACCTATCACGGCAGGCTGGGCTGGCCCGGGCCTGGGTCGAAGGGTACGGGTTGACAGGCTCTGGCGGGGATGACTGTTGACTGGGTGGAGTGGTGATGGGATTAATGGATGTGCAGAAAATGAGAGGTAAGACTTTTGTGGTCGTGCCCACCGCCTTGCCTTACCGCGCGGTGCACACTGCAGACAGACACTGCCCAAGCAAGCCAAGTCTGCAAGCACTTCCGCTGGAAGAGGCCGAACCTTCACTGGCGACGTGGCAGCGGTGACAGCAGCGACAGGATGGCCCCTGCCCGCTGCTCTGCGAGACTGCGACCTTCTGTAGGCTGCCCGTAGGACCCCTGCAGATTTGATCCCCAATGGCCCCCAGGTCGCCCTCTGCAGCCTTAAGCTGACCAGACCGTACCAATCTTTGAAGAAGCACGGTACAACTCGCAAGCCTATGCCTATTGCAGCCACGCACGGAATTATCTGTGAGCGGCGGATCCTGGCACTGTCCGTCTCCTCCAGCTGTCCAGCGGGTAGCCGCCCTTCTCAACAGCTGTCGCGCGATCCGATCGTCTCCCCTGCCTGTCTTGCCCTGTTCGTTCGTCTTGCCCATGCATTCTTCTGCTCGTGCTAAACGAAACCTGCCTTCTGCCCTTC
>JAJJKE010000146.1:0-43087 GCA_022376655.1 Xylariomycetidae sp. FL0641 | reverse complement strand
ACTAACTATGCCGTTAAGGTGTCCGCTATTTAACACCCTGCCTATTACCTTAACACCCAACCCCCTAATTCCGCTAAGGTAGGTAGGTATATAAGGTCATGCGGAAGCCGGGTCGGGCAAACGGAATTCTTCACGACAGCTAAGAAAGCTAAATTCAACCAGGTTTCTAAGGAAGAGATAGGTAGAGAGACTTAGACGCAAAGAGAGGCACCTTGGCAGTCCTTGGCTAAGTTCAGACTGATTCCCGGTCGATAGGACACGTAAGTCACTACCTTATGTCATGCAAAATGCCAAGCTGCATTCATTGAGCATGGTGCTCGGTCGTCATGCGAAGTCAAATCTCGCGAATGCAGAAAGGGATGCGGCGTCGAGAGAGGTTGAGCTCAAGGAGCTTGGGCCCTGTTGAGGTCATTCCGCTTCCGAACCTTGGGACGTCCCGAGGTCGAATGGACCCCCGCGCCGCTAAACAAAAGCCCTAGCCACACCCGGAACCCCGATAACCAGCCACAGTTTGATGTCTTTGCATTAGGTCATCCAGACAGCTTCAGCCTCAGCAGCTGGGCCCGTCCTGCCCGTGCAAGGAGCAAGGTGCATCGAGCTAAGCCCGATCAAGCACTAAGCTTGCCTGGGGACTTCGATCAAGCGCTACAAGGCAGCCTCACATACGACAGCCCTCCATACCGACCTAATCCACTGACCGTTGGTCCAGCTCATTGCCTACGTTCAGCAGCACCTCACCTTCAACGACTCCATCCGTGTCCGATCCCGATATTCGCCAGCTCTTCCCCGTCATCGCGTCCTCCTGCGTTTCGTCCCGACCGTCACCATGCCTGCCACGACGGCCGAGACCCTCTCTTTCGTCAGCAGAAATGTCACCGTCGCTCCCCTCGTTCTTCTGTCCGTCGTAGATCACTACAACCGAGTAGCCAAGGGAACGCGGAAACGGGTGGTCGGCGTGCTTCTCGGTCAGAACGATGGAAAGACGGTGCGCGTATCGAACAGCTTCGCTGGTAGGCCACGCGACCCCCGCCCGCTTTGCGGCAGTTGCGCAAACAGCAGCTAACCTTCTCGCCACTACAGTTCCCTTCGAGGAGGACAATGATGACCCCTCGGTCTGGTTCTTAGATCACAACTACGTCGAGAACATGAACGACATGTTCAAGAAGGTCAACGCCCGCGAGAAGTTAATAGGCTGGTACCACTCCGGTCCTAAGCTGCGCGCCTCCGATCTCGAGATCAACGAGCTCTTCAAGCGCTACACCCCGAACCCACTGCTGGTCATCATTGACGTCCAGCCGAAGGAGTCCGGCGTTCCCACAGATGCCTACTTCGCGGTGGAGGAGATCAAAGATGTAGGTCGATAGGGAAGCCATTCCAAAGAAGCTGTTAGCTAACGCCAGTCACCCTGCAGGACGGCACAACTACGGCCAAGACCTTTGTACACACCCCATCGACGATCGAAGCGGAAGAAGCCGAGGAGATTGGCGTCGAGCACCTGTTGCGAGATATCCGAGACGTTGCTATTGGCACCCTGTCGACTCGTATCACAAACCAGCTCCAGTCTCTCCAGGGCCTGCACCTCCGGTTGAAGGAGATTCAGGCGTATCTGCAGAAGGTGCAGGATGGCCAATTACCGGTGAACCACGCCGTACTGGGCAACCTGCAAGACATATTCAACCTCTTGCCCAACTTGTCGACGCCCAAGCCTGGTGTAGAAGCCAAGGGCGGCGAGATGGGCGAGTTGGGCTACGCGTTGAGCGTCAAGACGAACGACCAGCTTTTGGCTATCTACCTGAGCAGTCTGATCCGCGCCATCACCGCATTCCACGACCTGATCGAGAACAAGATCCAGAACCGGCAGCAGCAGGAAGAGAAGGAGGCCAAGAAGGAAGAGGCGGCTAACGCCGGTAAGGACGACAAGAAAGAGAGCGGTGTCAACGGCGCCGGAGGAGACTCGGCAGAGAAGGGCGGCGACAAGGAGAAGAAGAAATAGAGCATTTCACGAAGGCAATGAAGGAACCACGACGAATGGCGACGGCCATGCTGTACATTATATCGGCCTCAACGCGGAGGGCTGAGATTCGAGCCTACGGAGGTCGTAGGCGAAAATAGAACTTAGGCGAGCTCCTGAATTCCACCGGCTACTACTGTTTTTCCGAAGCATAGAGAGAAACCTTTAAATGCATGTATCACGAGCATCAGCACCGAAATGGTTCCCAGATCCCACATTCCTCGTCATATCGTGTACTCGTAAACCATGGAAACTCCTAGGCCATCCACTCTGTCGTGACCGTAACTCATTCCTTGCCTATGCCATGCTCCCTTGGCTCTGACTGGGAAGCAAAGACGACGATGAATGAATGCATGTGCGGGAGATGGGCGCCCAGTGTGTAACCTAGTGTCGCCTGCTCATCGACCCGGTTGCCATTGCGCTCTCTTCTCCCATCCCATCCCATCCCATCCCGATCCCCTATCTACTTCCTACTCCCCAACAACAAGGCCCTCCCTCACACCTCCGCCACCCAGCCGGCCGCCTCCTCGCGGCTCGCGACGACCCTCTCCACGACGCCCGCGCCCAGCCGCCAGCGCTCCGCCAGCACGCACGCCAGCAGGTGCTTGCAAGCGGCGGGGGGCGTCGCCCCGTCGTCCTCCTCCGGCGGTCCTCCGAACCGCCATTCCCCCCGCTCCAGAGGAGCAGGCGCCGCCGGCGGTAGCGGCGCGTAGGGATCCTCGACGACGTCGTAGGAGGAGGAAGAGGGGAGAGGCAGAGGTGGGAACGCCGCGTACGCGAAGGCCGCGCAGCTGCACTGCCAGGCGTCGAGGTGCACGGCGTACGACGCCGAGAAGGGTTTCCCGCTGCGCCGGCGGCGGCGGTGGTGGTGGGAGTTGCGGGTGCCGGACGGGGGCTGCGCTGATTGCACTAGGTGGAACGCTGCTGCTGCTGCTGCTGGTGGTGAGGAGGAGGAAGGGGGGGAGGAGGAGGAGATGGTCACGCGCGTGACCAGCCGCCGGTCCAGGAGGTCGAGGGCCGGCAGCAGCAGCGCGGGGTAGATCGCGTGCAGGGTCGTGAGCAGCGGGCGGTGCGCGGGTGCGAGGTGCTGGAGCGGGTTGGCGGCGCCTCTTTGGCTTTGCTCTGCGGTTGCGTGGGAGTGAGGAGGAGGAGGAGGGTGAGCTTGAGGCAGCTCGCCGCCGCTAGCTGCTGCTGAGGTGAAGTCGTCCGCTAGTGTGTTTAGGAGGGTTGTCAGGAGGTCGCGAGATGTTGGTAGTGAGGTCGCCATCGCGGTTATGTCTCATGGTGATGAGGCAGTCTCGCTGTTTGTGCGCTGGAAATGTTGATGATGAGTAGAGTACCTACCTGTAGGTGAGCGTGTTGGTGTCGTGAGTTGATGCTGGGAAGGTTAGTGTGAGGCACTGTACTTGACACTGTATCAACTTTCCAGCCGCTTGCTCTGTCACTACCACTTGTTGTAGCAGTATCACACACGCAGTTGCAGAAAACTAGTAGCCCAGAGGAATCGACAGCTTAAGTTTACCTTCCAAGATAACTGACACCCTTGCTGGTGACCGCTTGCTGATTGTGGAGCTCCTTGGGCCTAAGTCACTGCCTACCTACATCAAGTCTGCAAGAGTCTGCGCCCTCGTTCATCGTTACCACCTAGGGCGATAATAGGGTGATCACCTAGACACCGATTATTCCATTTGCAGCTGTCCTGGGATAATCACGAATAGAATTATCCCATGGGGACCAACTTCACCAAGGACCATGGCGCAGACACCTGCAGGCTCACTGTACCTGATGGATGGAATATTTGGAGACCCAGCTGCAGCACATTGATTGAAGTATCTTCGACTTTATTAATTCCGCTGTGGTGCTATTGACTCCGAGAGGTATGCTTCGGATGACGATACCATTCTAAATGAGCCGACTACGCTGGTGCGCGGGGTGGCGAATGCGCTGACGCCTCGCAATATGCAACGCAGGTTTCCATCGGGACGCCATAAACTCACCCGTGTTCCTCGAACGCCCTTCAGGACCCCTCGAAGCGAAAATCCCCCCAGAGTACTTGAGTAAGTAACTTCAGGGCATGTCTGGGTACTGATCCACCGGTTTCTTTCCTTCCAGCAACGCGGCAGCATTCATCATCACACTCCACCGAATCTGCTCAGTTCTGGCAGTCTGCCAGCCATCCCCGTGGTCTGATATATCGCTGTTCGCCTTAGCCGGACCAGTAGAAAGATGAGGGCTGAATAGCGATGGTTGCGAGGTGAGGCAGGTGTGGTAGCCTCTGTTGGGATCTCCCCTACCCTCGCAGAAATCACGGAGCAGAAGGTCGAATGCGTGGTTGACAGGCTTGAGGCCCAGTTCGAGGAGTAGCTTGCGAGCTGAGTTGCGCGTGACTCCGTAGCCCAGGGAGCATATGCCCATCTGGACATGGTGTGCGACGCGGGTATGGTTCGGGTATTGGTCCTTCAGGTCTTTGATATCGCCGACGGTCCAAAGATACTGCTGCTGCGGCACTGTGTGGTCTGTCTGCACTACTCGTCCTTTGGGGATGATTGTATTGTCTGAGAAGGGGAAGTTCATGCCACAGTGTCCCGGCCAGAGAACGTCCCAGTAGTCGCCGTACGGCGATGTTTGAGGCGTCTTTGTTGGAGGTAATCTGTGATACTGTATCTCGGTAACTCGACCTGGCGTTCCTTGAGATGTGCGATAGGTTGGATCGGCATGTCGCCCAAAGCGAGAAGACGGCGGTTGGGTGAGGGCCCGGGTGGAATATGCGAAACTGCGCAGCTGTTCCCGTATATTGACGTCCCAATCTAGGTCATCTTCCAGGATCAGTGCAGATGTCAGGTCTTGTCGGACAACTCTGCGCCTATGATTAACATCATTGCAGGACGCCGCATGGATATCATCACCGGTACTCACTCTTGGATTGCATTCATGTGTGCACGCCAACTACCGATACTTGCATCCAGCATGCGCGTGTAGGGTTCGCTTTTGGGAATGGCTTGGTCCGGGATGGTTGCTCCATCTACCCCATCAATGAACTCGAACTCAATGTTGCTGAGTGAAGCTGCCAAGACTATGGCATCGCGGCGGTCTGTCCGCCGCGGCAGGTTGACGACGAAGATCTTCTGAAACTAGGGAATCGCGTCAGTCTCGAGAAGTAAAGTACTTAGGTAGCCCATTCTAATGACCTACGCCGAGTGTACTGTTTTCAATCTCTCTTGTGAGATCCCTGAGACCGGACCGTCTGGCGCGCTTGGATGAGACGGTAAGCCCGAAGCCCGATCTGTTAATCCAGGCGGTGATCAGGATGCTGAGCGTAATTGCGCTGGACAGAATTATAAGTAAGTTCCTTGACCAGCGCATCGTGAGCGAGCCTTGCGATCCGGAAAGTTCATGAGGTTTATCGGTCTGTCTCGAACGTATTCACGGTTAGGTCGATGCCGTAGCACTACTACCTACCTGTACCTACCTTAAAATGTACAGGGCAGGTAGTCGAATGTTTGCCCTTGAATTTCCTTGCCGCCCAGTGGTTTGCTACAGTGACGCAGCACATAGCAGCGGCCTGGTACGTACCTGCTTCTGTATGTCCATCCCACCTGCTGCAAGGATTATTAAATGCAGTTGGTCGAAGTTGCAGTTCGGGAAGCCGCCGTTCACGCTACAACCTTGTCGCATCACTCCCAGATCCCAGCTGAAATCCCACCACTGCATCCTCACAGGCTGCTCATAAACGGCTCCTTGCCGCGCGCAAACATTTCTTCCATTTCTGTGTCTCGCTTCCGTGTGTGCTGTGTGCATGCCTCATTCATCCTCTGGATTGCTCTTCTTCACCTTCCTTCTTTTCTCTCATCTCTAGATGTCAAGGGTGTCTGCCGAAATCTACAGTGGGATAATCACGTTACTAGCCATTACACCATCATGGTCAGTGATTAGGATAATCGTCTAAGTAGTGATTTTCCCACGGGCGCATACCTACTTCTGTACGATCAGTGTATCTCACCAACACTGTCACGAGATGGCCGCAGGGCAGAGGTGTACCAGTAGCCATCTCAAGACGACTGGGCGACGCGATGGTCAGATGCGATAGTCTGCGGTCGTGCGACACGGTTTGTCCTGTCCATGCGATGAAGGTGAACCTGGGACCAACAACTGTTAGACACGTCTCAGCGCAACTCAGCGCTAGGCGTTCCGAGCCTATGCAGATGATAGATTACTTGGTGACAAGCAAGCGGTCGAGAGTCGAGCATTCGATCTCTGCTTTTCCACTTCCTGGATTATACATAGATATTGATGGCCTCTTCCCTCTGCATGATCTGTCTCTAATACCGCAGCAATGCTTGCTCCTCTATGTCTCGCTCTTGGAGCGGGCATAACGCTGGTATCTGCTCAGGAATCGAATACCGTCGGCAAGTTCTTCAACCCGCCAAATACCTTGGGACCGACAACGGATTACTCGACCAATCCAGTCTGGACCATTGGCGAGACCCAGACCATCAAATTCACCACTATCTACCAGAACTACACCATCGAGCTATGGCAGCAGGACGTTGGGAAGCCCTCCGCTACGGCTGGGCCCATCATCTTCCGTGGGTGAAGACCCTCACAATGAACTGCGGTTGCACTACTGACATGCGCTGGTCTTGTGTAGAAGCCCATAATGGCGCAGTGACGCAGTTCGACTGGGCAGTCCAGCTTTTCTCCTTCAACCTACTGACATCCAACATCTTCTTCCTCT
Organism: Xylariomycetidae sp. FL0641; assembly: GCA_022376655.1. Lineage (NCBI taxonomy): Eukaryota > Fungi > Ascomycota > Sordariomycetes > Xylariomycetidae sp. FL0641. Next base: position 36,341 of record JAJJKE010000146.1, on the reverse strand, counting down.
GGATCAAGCCCCTCGGCGAGGACCCAGACGCGCTGGAGGTTACATCACACTATGTCAACTTCACGACCGAGGAAAATACGGCCAGCAAGAGCTCCGCCAGCAGCAAGGCAACATTTTCGTCATCCTCAACGTCATCTACCGCGTCTCCGCCCATCATTGCACCAGCCAGTTCAACCTCAAGTAAGGCCTCGCCAGAGTCCGGTACAGCAGAGGGACTTAGCACGGGGGCTAAAGCTGGCATTGGCGTCGGCATCTCGCTCCTGGTTATCGCTGCTCTGGGCCTCGGGGTATGCTTCTTTCGCCGTTCGCGACGGAAGAGCAAGGAGACCGTGCCTCATGATGGCCAGGTAGCTTATACCGACGAGGGCAAAGAGCCGTCGGATGATCTACCAGAGCCGACTTCAAAGCATATGGTCCCAACAGAGCTTTACTGCGGTGCGCCGGACGGTGTTCAGTCGAAGGGTCTCGGTATTGTTGGCACCGCGCGTGCTGAGTTAGAGACTGCATCACGGCCACCTGCCGAGTTGCCATCATGATTTCGGAAACCAGTTGTCTTGGGTGCGCTGTATTGGTAAGCTTTTGATATCTTACGGGGGGCATACGTGTACATGTTGGGATGTAATGACTGGATAGATTTGGTGATCTCACCATCAGGTACGCTTTCCGCACGAAAATGTACGTTCTCCGACCAAGATGTCTGCCCAATCCTACAGTGGGATAATCACTTTACTAGCCATTATACCATTATGATCAGTTTATAGGATAATCATTTTAGAACCTGATTATCCTATGGTTTGATCAGAACAGTAGGATAATCGTTCAAGTGGTGATTATCCCAACCGCTGCATATAGAGCAAGTCGCAGACCGGGCGCATGCTTATGTGATGGTCTGTAGCTCAATCTACTTGCGTAAGTCTTCATTGGAAGATACTGATAACTTCATACTGCATGATTATGGCTCGTTTCCTCTCCGTCACCGTTAGATGACTGCGCCTGGGGCTTCTGCGTCCGAGTTCCCACGTTGCGTCTGTTCTTGACACTCTTCCAGTATCTTGATCCGCTCTTCGAGACGTTTCCATCTCTCGGTCGCCTCTTCCAGGGCCTTCCGGGCCCACGACATCTCCTGAGCATGGGCTTTCTCTTGCTCTTGGCGTCGCCGGGTTCGTCGTGGTTATGGTGGCGGGCGGGCCCGAAAAGGGGGGCTGGTCGGGAGATTGTGCTCAATCGATCGATTGATAATCGATACGATCGGTGCTTTTTTGGGGGGGTTTTCTCTGTGGTCTTCTTTCTTCCAGGTTTTCTTTTTCCTTGCTATTCGAATGGATCGGCTTCGAGACCAAAACGATGGCATTTGGAGTCGATCAATACGAAGAAACAAGGGCCCTGGATCGATACGATCAGCGAGTTCGGCGATACTTGCAGGGGTATTTGCTAGGGTATCGACGACGACTAACATGCGTTGGTTCTGGTTATGCATAGGCCACAGGTCTGCTGGTGTATAGGCTCAAAAGGGGGGAGCGGGGCGGCGCGTAGGGGAAGCGGAGGGCGGCGCGTAGGGGGGAGCGGAGGGCGGCGCGGAGGGTGGCGTGTTATTATATCCTGCTCCTAGTTCTCAAGAACAACGTGGAAAGTTTGGGAGAAGCGTGGTTCTCATGCCCTAGGGGCGACTGGGAGATTCTGAGTAGGTATGCCCCCATAATCGATAAGGGGGCCGCAACTGCCACCACAAGTGGAATTAGAAGCTGAACAGGTGGAGGTGCGAGCGACAGTGCAGAACGAATTGAGGTCTCTGGGCACCTGCGACTTCTCGGCCGGCGGCCCGGAGACTGCGGCGTTACATGGCAAACAGAGCAATGGCTGTCGGTCTAACCCCCTGGAGAATTACCAGTATAGCACGTATGTTAACAGAACAATAACTCCTGATGGTATTGGATAGTCCTCGGGGATTGTCAGACTTGGGCTTGGACTGTACTTGAAGCCGGGACTTGTCACAGGGAGGCTCTGTACATTCTATTTCCACTGGCATCCGAATATAATCACGAGATCCGCAAAAATTCACGGCACGAACCCCGACTTCTTGGCCTGCTCGGCGCAGTGTCTCTGATGCACCTCCCTCAGCGAGAGGGGGACGCCGCGGGCAACCCTGTCGATCTCGACGGTGAAGCGCGTCCAGCAGGTCGTGTGGCCCTTGGCGCCGAACACGTTGAGCAGCTTCAGCTTGCGTAGGGTGTTGTTGGGGCTGGCAAGAACCGAGTCGGGCTCGGGGAGGGGCCACATCCCTTTCGCGCAGAGCGCGCGGATGGCTGAGCCCAGCAACACCGCGTGGCACGGGTCGGCGCCTCGGCGGGGCTCTCTGCATTGCAGATGGCCGAGGGTTCCTTTGACGAGGCAGTTTACGGCCTCGTCCATGTAACCGAGGATGGCCTTGAGCATTTGCAGGCGCGTGTGCGAGATGAGGTCTGCTTTTTTCGTCAGTGGTTTTCGATTCATGGGTATGAAACCCGTGCATGGTGGGTAGAAAGGAGCCGTACCGAGGAGTTCTGGAGGGTCGAGCAGACCGTCGAACCGATAAACTTGATTCGTCTCGTTCACCAGTGCGCCGTCTTCGTCGACGTTGCTGAACTGTGCCATGTCCCGCGCGAACTGTTGGAGGCGCTCTTCGTCGCCGAGCTCCCACGCAAGCCATATCCTCTTCTCGAGGTAGCCCTCGTCAGACCGATCCATGTTCTCTCCACAACCGAGGTCGTTCTTGGTGATGTAGTCCCACTGCTGAACCCATGGTCGCAAGAGGCGAGTGAGGTTGTACTTGTCGGTCAGGACGGTTATACCATAGAGGGTATCGAGGCTCATGTCCGTGGTAGGTATCCTCTCGAAGTGGCTATGTATGATGTTGAGGATCACCTCCATGGCCTTCGCGTCGTCCTCCGGCAACTGAATCTTCCAGGCTTGGCCTGATGGGCGTCTTGCCTCCGAGAAGCCGCCAAAGAGCATCTTCTTCATCACTGGTGAGCATCGCGATAGAGTCCTCGAGCAAACTCTGAACGTCCCACTCGAAGTCCGCAACCGCTCGTCTTCGGCGACGACATGTGGGCATTGAAACTGGCCAACTTCGAGCAAGAGATCCCCATCTTCATCAATCGTGACGGGCGCGGGAGCCACACATTGGGAGCATTTCATGGGCAGTACAACTTCAGACGACCATTCGCTCATTCCGCCAGTTGATTGAAATCCGTTCGTGCAGGTCGCCATCGTTGATATTTCGGTGCCAATGGGTGTGGGGAAGCAGTGCTAGCCGGCGGTAACAGTTGACTCCGTGATGTTGGGTTATGGCCCCTTTAGAAAGTGTCACATTATTGTACGAACCATGAAGGGCGAGTCGGGAGGGGGAAGTCGATGGCTGACCGAGGCCGCTGACAAGCGAGATGAGAAAGGGAGTCAAGCGAACGAATGAGTATATCAGTCAAGCACGTCAATAGAGCATCCTCTTGGTTGCTCACACACGCGCAAGCCGGATGCTGGAAGTCGCTTGCAGAATTCACGTCACAATTTGACTACTCGAGGCGAATCAACCTTCGCGGGTCGTCGCCACTGAAGAGTCATTCTTAGGTACTCAAGTGCTCGATTTTGATTGGCCAAGCAACGCGATTAGGTGTACCTTAGGTAGGCTTGCCAACAGTCCCTGCGTGACTTCATACAAGCCACAGCATTGCAGTACCTTGACTGTAGCATTTCGCTGAGGGCAGACAAGCTGGTACAATTGAAGGGTTTGGGCGGCGATCGTGATGGCAGACAGTGTACCTGTTCAAGCACCCCGCATCCATATTTCCTACCAGGGCAGGTGGGTGGACAGCCGTAAGTGCCCTGCAGGTTAGGATTCGGTGAGCATGGAGGCCTAGGTGGCAGGTCCTTGGGGTTGGGGTCTTCTTGTCAGGAAGTCTGCATCAGGTCACTCATGCGTTGGGGTAACTAACTACCTTACCACTTGAGTGATTATCTTACTATTTTCGTTAAGCGTACGGTATATTTTGGCACACCTTGAGTCAGAGCGAAGTGTTGCTCGAGGCGGGAAATCGAGGGGTAGAAGAGCTCAAGCGAAGGTCTAAGGTGGGTTATCTCTGCTCGATAAGGCCGGATGTGGAATTGTCTATCACAATATTCATTTATCCGATTGTCCGGTACGATCTAGAATTCCAAAAAGCATGAAGAGGACATGGACTTGGTTCAATTCTGTCCCTCATTTCTCGTCCCCCAGGAGCTCATTCGAGCTTTCTGGAGCACTCAGACGGCGATCCTCACTGTCAAGGTGCGTGCTCTCGACGTCCCACGCCCGAGTAACAGTGATACTGCTCTCGCTCCTGAAAGCTGGAGGGCTTTCCCCACTATCGATGTGAATGCTGCTCAGGGGCACATCATCCCCCGAGCGGCCTACCCCTTGGTGGCCTATCGTTATGATCGCAGGAAGCTGTCTGTGTTTCCTGTAGTCATAACTACTCATTTTGCTGCAGGTATAGTGGTCTTTTTTCGTCCAGCTGAAGGCGCTGCACTGAGACAGTCGGAGCCAAACCGGCATCGTCGTCGGAAGACAAGCGTTGACCACCCCCAGTGTCGGCTCCAACACCGAGTATATTGCCACCCGGGTGGCGCCGTAGGTAAGGTCCTCCAGGTGCCATAACTGAATCCCACGTATCCGTAAGAGCGACAGGACACAAATGCTATCAAGTGAAGTTAGGAGCTGATTCTTGCCATGATGGTTCTGCCACGATTTTGCTTACGCTGCGCCAAAACTGAATATCGCCGCGACACCGCATTTCTTCGTCCAAGACATCTGTAGCCCGAACAACATTGGCATCGGCAGGGCGACAATCCAGGCATCGACGATCAGATTGGTGATACCAGAGCCCATATATGCCATGTGCTGGTTGCCACACCTTCCGTCGGGTACGCTTTTGTCCCAGTTGTACTGCACAGGCTGACACAGAAGGAAGGCCTCGAGGAACACGCTGATGAAGTAGAGGATAGAAATGACCATGGTGAAATAGCAGGCGTATGTGAACCTCGTGGTGGGGAATAGGTGGATGTACAGCGAAAGGATCGAGAGCTTGACACAGGTATTTCCTGCGGCCCAGAAGATCTGAGCAGCGATATAGACCTGAACGATGAGTTGGCAACAGTCTCAAGAACACCAGGTGAATGCTCGTACCTTGAGAAAGAGACCGAGGATCCAGGCGTTCGACTCCTGGATGTCTTCGGCATGGTTACCTATCGCACCGAGGAAGGAAGCTGCTCAATTGAATCAGATACGTCAAGATCATAAACGCCGTGGTGACATACCTCCTACAACAAGTAAGGCTATGATGATGGCGAAAAGTAGGGCGGCGAAGATCATGTAGTCATTGAAGGCAAGTCGGATATGCAGCCTCTTCCGTGACCAGAGTCGGAGAGCAACAGCGACGATCGCCAAGATGGATGAGACCAAGCCTGCCACGATGACTTTTATTCCTCCCGAAGATATCGACATACTGCATTTTGTAAGTAGGTAGAAACCATGGTGTTGAGCCTTCGGGCGGCGATTGGGAGTTGTCGAGGAGACTGATCAAGGAACAAAGGGTAGGGCTAGGGCGAAACCCTTTAAAGGTAGCGCATGATGCCCATGAAGGGCATCATGACTTCAAAGGCATCTGCGAGGCTGACCGAATACGTGACCATAGTTCTGACAAAGGGCCCAAAGGGACTTGGGTCGGTTGAAACTGACCAATCGCCCTTAGAATCGGACTTTAAGCCTGCATACTCCAACCCGAGGTTGACACAACAACTCCGGACCTGCTTTAACATAAAGCTCCAAAAGCATTGTGGAAAAACCCTGGGGCATACTTTGGAATTCCCGACATCACATGGCGGGCGATCTGCAATATTGATATAGGAACAGCCACCCACGCCTCCAGGCAGTGCCAAAATACTATTCCTCTCAGACAACGATCCGTTCAAAGACCTCGGGTATCTACAAGTATAAGCTGAGATGAAGATTCCAGACTGTGCCGCAGCCTCTAAAAAACGACAATGTGACCCCAGTGCACTCAAACAACCAACTTCTCGCGACTACCACCGCACCCCCTCACAGCCCTCCGCTCCCTGTCCTGGCGCCGCCTCCGGACGAAGGACCGCAGGCTCGGCAAGCATACGGCCAGCAGACTGGCGACGATCTCGACCAAAGCCCAGACGTCGATGGTGTGGGTGATGTCGGCCTTGGGCACGTTCTGGACCAGCTCGAGGCAGACATACCGGGCGAGGGCGGCGACGATACTCAAGGCCGCCATGGCGAGCACGAAGGCGACGCCGCTCCACTCGGCCCTGCTCATGGCTACGCCGGCGCCGGTTTTTTCCTCGTTCATGGCGTTGCTGTTGCGTCTGCGTTCGCGGCGGCTCAGCGCCAGGGCGAAGAGCGGGAGGGCGAGGATGACGAGGTCGGTGCCGACGTTGGCGCCGGTGGAGACGGTGACGGCGGTGATGCTGTGGACGGCGGAGCAGAGGTGCCCGTCGACGTCCCAGTTCCCGCGGACGGGCCGGCACCACGCGGCCAGGAGCGCCATGTGCAGGGCGAAGGTGAGGGCGGTGACGGCGGCGGCGGCGGCGAGGACGGGGCCGGCGGCGCGCGAGCGGGTCAGGCGCACCAGGCTGGCGAAGAAGGCCAGCAGCGAGAACTTGGCCGCCCACAGCGCGACGTAGATGCAGTACAGCGAGATCCACGACACGTACAGCAGGTGCGCCGCCTGCGGCCGCGGCACCCCGTAGTACAGCGCGTCCGCCGGCCAGCCCGCCTCCGCGTACCGCTGGCGTACCGCGTTCTTCCACGTGTTGATCAGGATCAGCACCAGCCCGGACAGCCACGAGAGCACCACCAGGCCGTCGGACAGGTGCAGCGTCCAGTGTGGCGGCTTGCGCGCATCGTATTCGCGGTAGCGCAGCCAGAAGCGCAGCACGATCGGAACCAGCGCCAAGGTCATGCCTATCCAGTCGATGGCGATGAAGGCCGCTAGTACGCAGGGAACCGGTCAGCTTGAGCATGAGATGGACCGGTTCAAGTGACGGATAGACAACTCACGTAGAGGGATGTCAATATCATGGTACGTCATGGCGGGTTGCTGTATAAGAGGCACGTTCTTGTGAACCCGCTAACCCGCTACCGATGTTATTCGTGTTCGCGGGCTACTGGTATGGTATGCCCAGACTATCCCAAGCCAAAGGCTGCCGATGTTGATGGCTGAAACTAGGACGGAATGGCAAGATAGAGAAGCAAGTCCGCCAAGCATCTGGAGTAGATATGTGAAGCTGAAAGTGCTGTTCTGGATGTGAGGCTTCCGCATGGGCGAAGCGGCCGCCCGGTGCTTAAGAACGACAGCCCCATCGCGCTCATCCAGTGCAGACCGTGAAGGCAGGCTCTTGGATATTACGTGATATCGCAAAATACTCCGGTTCCATCAAAGTATAGTAGGGCTGCCAGCTGCTTGGGATGGGGCCTCAGCCCTGCCGGGATGCTGCAAGGTTGCCCCTATGAATAGGGTGCCCTTTCAGCTTCTCGAGAGATTCGCTCGGGATCAGCGACGACTAGCCCTGAAAAGAGAAGAACAGCTCAGTGGCCTGGATGGCAGAGCCCGGCATCTGCGCTTCTGGCATATGCAGCATGCAGCTTGGCCAGGGTGCTGCGCCGCACATAAGCAATGGGAAGCTCGCTCGCCCATTGGCAACCGGTTCAGGCGCGGGAGACGGCTGGAAAGTCCCTTCTTGAACCTGGGACGATACTGCGATGCGAGTACCTAGTGTTTGCTTGCATACTTAGAGGCTACCCAGGTCGAACTCAGGATATGAATACGTAGTTGTAGTTGCGCGTATATCATTTGAGGTCTCGGGCTTTCTTGGAATTCCATTGCCTAGAACACGGTAGCTGTAGCAGGGCCTACTCGTAGCTGGGTATCTCTGTCTCCCCGTCTCCCTCGAGATTGTCATCATACTGGGGTTTACCTCTCGTTCACAGGGTTTGATCGAAGTTTAGAAGCTTGAAGAATAAGTTGCTGGTAACTGATCAGTGATTGGTCTGGGGTATGATGACCACATGGCAGGGTGGCAGTCTTACGACAAGGGTCAACGTCCGAATTTCTAACTATTGATTTACAAACCTTCTTTGGGCGACCTTTTCCAAAGTCCGGAGGCCGGGGGAAAGAACCAACTGCAGACTTGGGGTGTCAGTTGATGCGTCGGTATGTCGAGATCTCACCGTAGCTCACCGCCGCTGTTCACGACTCACACAGCAATCTCCCGATGCCATGTCGCATGGTACCGACCGTGATGAAGTCGCAATCAGAATGCCGTGTTTATAATGGACCTCAACGATTTCCTGTAAATCGAGGGAGCTGTCGCTTGAGTGGAGTCGGAATAGGCTATCAAGCAAATCTAAATCCCAATGCTCGGTGGATATGGCTAGCTCTGCAAGCCCATCACCAAGCACACACTCACCTCCAATGCCGCAGATGGCGTGACGACGATGTAAGATGTCGTTCATTGGGGGGAGTCTGTTGCAAGGTCTCCGAGGTCTGCGAGTTTCCGGATCCGGTGACCGAGCACAGCAGTGAGGCGTCCATTGAGCTTTGGCCGCTCTCTGTCTGCTTACAATGACAACAACAACGTGAGAATGTTTCAACAAATTTTTGGTGACTCAAATGTTCGTCGAGGCGAGACTGGCAGTGTTGGATGAAATTGTTACCGAAGACTCGAAATGAAGAGCATCAAAGGAATTGGTAGCCAAAGCTGCATGGGAGGTACAGTAGTTGGTGACAAGGGGCATGGAACTCGAGTCTCAGAAAGATAAGTACGAGGCTCAGCTCTAAAGCAACCAATCCGTCCATTTAAAGATGGCTTGGACGTATTGATGTCGCTGCTCTTGCTTGCCTTGGACGGAGTAAAAGGCCAGGTTGTCGCCATTGTAGAGTGCCAAAGGACTGAAGCTAGGTTCATTGAGATTCTATGCCATCAGGACTGGATTCTGTTATCATGCCACTAGGTTTGGGCCAGTAGAGGGAGGAACCTTGGAAACGCCTGCTCCAGCCCGACGCTGTTAAGTTGTGTTCATGAATACCTAGTTATATGCATATCCCTTAGGTAGGTAGACGGGACACCATTCCATTGTTGACATGTGCTGGGGCTTGGTGGGGCGGTACTGTAGCTTGCTTAAGCCTTAGGTACCTAAGGTTCCCTCGTTGCCTGCCTTCTCCTCCTCAGAGTCAACAACACCACCCACCAGCTTCCTTTTTACCCGTCACGAACCTTGGAGAAAGCGAGGCCAAATCAGTCGCCATGGCGCCCGGTCAGAAGCTGTACCCGCGCGCAACGGTGAAGAAGATCGCCAAGGCGCATTCCAAGTGCAATGTTAGCAAGAACGTCGATGTCATGGTAAGGCCCGCGCCCTGGTTCTCCCACGTCTCGCGCGTCACCACGCGTCTAACGCTGTTTGCTCGCAGATGTTCCTCGACTACGTGCTCTTCATGCAAACGTACGAATAGTTACAACCATAGGCGCCCCATTTGACAGACAGAATCCTGACGAGATGCTACAGACTAATGAAGGAGGCGGCAATTGACTCGAAGCAAGCCGGCGAGCGCAACATCAGTGCCAAGAGCATCAGGAAAGCAACTCCTGTGAGTCGCTCATACGTACAAAGGTTTCTGCGGGACCAACTAATACGGGCCAACCTACCTTTGCAGGACGCTTTGGCCAAGTTCAAAGGATGAAGTCTCTGATTTGAAGTCTCTGATTTGATCAGCCGTGATCGACTATGGTTTACTGAATGCCTATGCGAAGACGGACGAACATACGACATGCAGCATACCCGACCAGTCTCTGCCCGCAAGAACCAACGGCTACTTGCGCAGCGTTCTTCTCGAGCCCTGAAACGAGCCGCAGAACCGATGCCACGTGCACGAGAGACTCTTTAGGGGCTTCATGACGATTTGGACATGCATGAATTTGTCGCCGAGTCACCGAGTGCAGGGAGACGCCTAAGGACATACCCAAGCCACGAACCACCTACGACTTCAACTGCAGAGGGACCACGGAAGCATATCCACTGCTACATATCGTGTAGGCACCTGGAAGAGGTAGACAGTCAGCTATCCAAGCGTGGAGTCTAGCCCCAGACGAGCAGCTTCATTCGCAGTCGGAGCTTCCGTCGATGAAGACGGTGATGACGAAGCACTCCTGCAGCCCCGGAGGTGTATGAAGCATAAGGTAGTCCAGCTAGGCAGACAATTACCTATGGTACATTACCTACTTAGGTAGGTGATATATTGTGCATATAGAGAGGTAGTTTCACGGGAGTTTAGCTGTGAGTTGAAGGGACGCCAAACGGAACCTTAGTGAAGCGTGCAGGGCCCCATCTTGCCCATCCCGCCCTCGGCGCCCTCTACCTTCAGCTGTCCCGTACCTTATTACGTAGGGCGCCTGCGTAGGGGTCTGAGCTCCAATCTGAGCAGCGGTATGGGGGCCTAGGAGAGCTGGACGCGTCGGGGTTAGGCTGCCGACGGCCCCTGGCTACGGGGCCTTAGGGCCTTAGGTATGGGCTGAGACCTGACCTGTTGCCAGAAAATTCCGACCTCGTCGCCGCTGCACAAGCTCGCGAAGCCAAACATTCCCCAAACCTCCATTCCATCCACCCACTTTTACCTTCAACCCTACCCGCTCCAACACAACCAACACAACTTGAGACTGCCTCAACCCGCACACCATCCATCTTGCTATCCTAGATATTCTCTCCTGCCCGAGACTGTTTAGAAGCCCTTCTCCCTGTGCACGCCCACGCCTAGACAGCCAGCCTAGATCCCTACCTACCTACCTACCTACCTACCTACCTAGGTACACCCTACTGCTAGCACGCGACCCCGAAGCTATCGACCCTAAGCTCTCCACTTTGCGATCGATACCTCACCTTGCCTTACCTTTACCCTAAAAGCTTCCTACCACAAGCTACCTCCTACCCGTCTTCCCGTCTACAGCACTTACTGCATTCCTACAGCCCAACGCCTACACAATGCCCGCCGCTGCTGTCCAGAACCCTCCCGTTCAGGGCGAGTCCAAGAGCGCCAAGAAGAAGAAGGCCAAGGCTGAGCGCGCCGACTCGCCTGCTCCCTCTGCTTCCCCCACCGCCGAGAAGGCTGGCTCTACCACTGGCCAGGAGCAGGAGGATGGCTTCGAGAGCCCCTACATTCGGGACCTGCAGAAGTAAGCCTGCTTTCTGATCCCAAGCTCTGCCCGCCGCACCCCAAGCTTGCTGACACGAGAGCCAGGAACATCCGCAACCTCACCAAGAAGATTGTAAGTCGTCTCACATACACTACCTGCCAAGCTTGCTAGATCCCACGCTGACCAGCCAACCCAACCCTCGTTAGGCTAACGCCGCCAAAACCGACCCCATTGTTGACCAGCACAAGGGCAAGTCCCTAGACGAGCTTGTCGCGGACAAGATCCTCAACCCCGACCAGAAGGCTCAGCGTCTCAAGAAGCCCCAGCTCGAGGCCCAGCTTGCTTCTGCCGAGGAGCAGCTTGCCCAGTACAAGAAGGTCTACGAGGAGTACCGATCCCGTGGTGCCGCAGACAAGGCCGGCTTGGAGAAGTCCCTGACTGAGAAGCTGGAGAAGGAGAAGGCCGAGGCCGTGGCCGACGCTCAAGAGAAAGCTGCTGCCGAGACCAAAAAGCTTCAGCACGACAGTCTCTTGATCCTCTCTCAGTTCCTTCGTCTGGCCGCTGCTCGCCGCTCAGAAGATGCCGACTCCACTTTGGACGAGAACATGGCCCTTGAGGGCGTCTTGCTGAACGTCTACTCGGGAGACGAGAACGCCGTTGCGCACATGACGAAGCTCATCGAGGGATCGGACGAAAAGACTCGAAGCGTCAACGGGGACGAGCTTCAGACTACTTGTGCGTACCAGGCTATAACGAGTTTTCACTTGGCCTGCAAGCTAACTCTCCTATAGTCGGACAGGTGAAAGCTGCTGCGATGGCCTACATCAGTCCCTTCGCCTCGGCCGAGGCAGCTCCCGAGGCTACGGAAGTGCCCGAGTCGCACGAGACCATCGCCTCCGATCCTACAATCGCGCACGCTGGCTTGACCGAGCTGGACACCACTGACACCACCATTGCCATGACCAATGGCCACACCGAATCCAGGCCTGCGTCGGCTCTTCCTGCGAACGTCGACGTGTCCGATAACGCTGCGAATGCTGTTGCCGAGGCTCAATGGGACACTAACAATGATCTGAGCGGCTCTATCACCCAGGAAGACTGGGTACAGGTCCCCCGGGATCCCACCGAGACGGAATCAGGCTTGACAGCTACCCCCGCGGCTGCTGGTAATGTGCAGTCTTGGGCCGATGACCAGCCCGAGCACACTTCCGAGGTAAGCTCAACATCATGCTTACTTTTATGTGTCGCGGTGCGTCCACTGCCACGAGCGACGGCTGACTGGTCTTATCTAGCAGCAAGTACCGGTCCCCACTGAGGCCAACGATGGGTTTCACCAGGTTCAGCGCACTAGAACACGCGGACACGAACGTGAGGGCAGCAACAGCTGGCGAGGCCGAGGACGTGGCGGTGGTCGAGGGGGCTACGAGGGCCGTGGCGGCCGGGGTCGGGGTCGCGGCCGAGGTGGCATGGGCATGCGCGGAAGACCCCGGACTGAGGAGTCCTAGAGGATCCAGCCCCGTCACGGGGCCCGTTGGTCTTCCGGCATGCTGAGTCTGCGGCTCGAACGTCGACGTGCGCGGCACAACACGCCGAGACAAACCCGTGGGCCTCGCCCTGCTGCACGCGCCATGGCTGTACGATAACCAGACACTGCTACTACGCAGGTTTTGGTATGAGCAACGGCTAGAACGACTAGGTGATCATGATTGCATTGGGCCAGCCTTGATTTCTGGAGCAAGAAAAAAAGATGTCAACGGGCAGGGACCAACAAACCGGTCTCGGTCTCCGCCGTCCACCATATGGGCGAGGGAGTGCCTGTTGATTTGTACTATACACAACCAACCTCATAGCATTTGCAAGTAGACAAAGCTGGGCTTGAACCTAATGCCAACAACACCGAGGATTTATGAGTGATCTCATGGTGATAGTGTGTTGACCGAATGGGCTGACGATGAGAACACCTGGTTGAACGAGTTACGGGTGCCTGTCACATAATGTCAAGAGTCTTGTTACGGCAACGAAGCAACGTAAACTTGATCCAAGCAACCTTTTGCACTCCTTTCAATGCAAATGATATCTACCTCCTTCCTCCATTGCAACGACCCCATTTACTCCAGGTACCCATTGGCCGCCAACCACTGCTTGATGATGTCGGCATCCCTCTGGCGGTACGCCGCGCGTCCGCGCACAGCGTCCTTGACCTGCTCGAGGGTGCGGCCGAAGGAGCTGGTGTCCTTGTCGCTGAAGAACTTGTTCATCTCGTCGAGGTACTGGGCGTGGGTGAACTTGTTCAGGGACACCTTGACGAAGCGGTCGAGGACGATGGGGTTGGCCATCTTGGCCGTCAGCTGGTCCCAGTGGTCCTGGACGAAGCGCCACAGCAGCGGGCGCGCGACCGTGTTGGCCGCCAGTCCGGAGCCGAGCGTGTGCATGTCGCCCGAGGGCACCGAGTCGGCGGCGGGCGCCGGCGGCGAGATGTTGAACAGGAAGGGCAGCAGCGTCTCCTTGATGATGGACTCGTCGCGGACGTGGCCAAGAGCCGCGAGACAGGCCTCCTTGCCGTCGATCGAGGTGCCGTTGTACCATTCTTTTTTCAAGGCCGGAACTGCCTCCTGCGGCTTCGTCTTCACGGCGGTGCGGAAGACGACCGTTTTCAGGTTGGGGTGGAATTGGCTTCCTTGGGTCCAGGCATCGAAGAGAGACGTCGCCTTCTCCGTCACGCTAGAGAAAGTTAGTATTTCACGAAGAAGTCAGCAAGGACGGGAGGTCGGTTGGCTTACGCTGGATGTCCATTGATGGCGGCGTTCAACAAGAGTCTCTTGCGCAACAGACTGGTCAAGAAGTCCTCATCTTCCCGGAACTCCCATCCGATCTTCTCTACCGCATTGCTAATGAGTTTAAGCGAGAACTTCTCGAGGCCCTTCTTGATAGTGTCGTCGTCACCGAAGATGGCCTTGACAGAACCAAGAGAGTCTAGGACCTGTGACCAGACCTGGTAGTTGGTCTCGTTACCAAAGCCCTGGATGAAAGAGAGAAGAGCCGGAGTTGTTCCGACGCCCGAGAATGCAAGGTCCGCTGCAGACCCGATGGTGGAAATCTTGTCCTCGTTGCTCAAACGGTCAAGTTGGGTGCTGAGCTTCGCGAGACGCGCGGGAGGATAGTTTGTCCGGTAGAAACCAAAGGCGTTGCTGTTGATCTTGTAGAAGTCATCGTCAATATCCCGGACTGTTGTGTCCCTCTCGGTCAGAGCTAGAGACTGGATGCCCTGAGCTCCTGCCTTGCCTTCGAGAGCTAGCGGAACCCACCAAAGAGTCTCATCTTCCTCGGGTTTGACATCGCCCGTAGACAGGTAGCGGTTCTGCTTGATGGAGATTTGGCCCGGCTCCTCGGCAACCGTGAGCACCGGATGACCGATTTTCTCAATCCAGGTGCCCATCAATGCATTGACATCCTTGCCGGATGCTTCTGTCAATGCTTGCCAGAGAGCCTCCGTTTTGGCGTTGCCGTAGGCATGCTTCTTGAGATAGTTACCGACACCCTTCAGGAATGTCTCCTCTCCGAGATGGTTAACAAGCATTCGCAATGTCGAGCAACCCTTGAGATAGCTGATGTGGTCGAAGATCTGGTTCACATCAAGCACATCTTTGACCGGAACATGGACAGGGTGAGAGGCGCGCATCCCATCCAACCGGAAGGCCATTTCCATTGATTCGTTGACGAATTGGGACCATACTTGCCAATCGGGGTGGAACTTGTTCGTAGCGTACCAGCCAGCCCAGGTCGCGAACGATTCGTTGAGCCATAGCTCATCCCACCAATCCATAGTGACAAGGTTACCGAACCACTGGTGTGCAAGTTCGTGGGCAACAACGTAGGCAATGCGGTTTTTGTATCTCGCGTCAGAAGTCTTCTCATCAAAGAGGACGGCAGTGGTACGGTAGGTTACCAGGCCCCAGTTCTCCATTGCTCCGTGGGTGAACTCATGAACCGCGAGCAGGTCGGACTTGGGCAGAGGATACTCGATGCCAAAGCTCTCCGAGAAGAGATCAAGGGTCTTCGGGGCGTGTTCCAGAGCGTAACGACCCTGTTCCTTCAAACCTCGGGTGGTGTACACGCGCACGGGGATCTGCTTTCCGTTGTATTTACGCTCAGTGAAAGCCTCGACGTATTCGAAATCTCCCACAGCCCAGGCCAGCAAGTACGTGCTCATGACAGGGGTTCGATCGAAGGAAACGACTTGGTAGCCGTCTCGGATCTTTTGAATATCCTTGACTGGCATGTTGGATATGGCGACCTGGTCATCAGGAATCTCGATCTTGAAATCGAAGGTGGCCTTCAAACGGGGCTCGTCGAAGCAGGGAAACGCACGTCGAGCATCGCTAGACTCAAATTGGGTGCTGAGCATGTAGTGGAAAGTGTCGTCCTTCGGGACCGAGGCGGCAGGAGGTGCAGCGGGCTTGTATTTGCTTCGGTAAAAGCCAGCCATGTCATTGTTCATGATACCCTGGAAGTCGATCTCCAGAGTGGCATTTTGTGTAGCAGGAACCTCATCGGTGAAGAGGAGGGTCACCCGTTGTTTCTTGTCATCGTAGTTGAAGGTGGCTGTCTCCAAGATTTGAGTGGCTTCTGGATGTTGCTCAGTGAGCCGGGCCTTCTCAAGCTTGAGCTCGAGAGAGTTGAGAACAACTTCCTTAGTAGGCTTCTCCACCGAGCACTCGATTCTGCGTCGTGGTCAGAATGCAGTAGGTAGAGACCCTGAGGTGATGAGGTTATACTTACGTCACATGTCCTTGGTACGTCCAGTCATCAAAGTTCAGGGACGAAATGGACAGATCATAATGGGAGGGCTTGACGTTGGTCGGGAGAACGTCACGGTCCGCCATGATGGACGAGGGGATAATAGCAGAGCAGGTTAGACGAGAAGTGGACGAGAAGAGACGGGCAGTGGAAGACAGAGGTAGCCGAGGTGGATGTGGATGTGGATGTGTAAGTGAAGATCGGGAGCTGTAGCTGGAATTTTGTAGTGGCAGAAATGCCCCGCGTTGGAGGGGAGATGATGGGGCGGCGAAGCGGGGTGCGCCGTGGCCAACCTGCTTTAAACGGCAGGCCTCGGGGCTCGAAATGGCAGGTGATCGCAACGAAGCGACATTCCGGCAGAACGCGAGAACACAGGAGGAGCTGCTGCTGAACCTGAACCGTCCCTTCAGGTTCGCGATGCTCATGCTCGTCGCACTGACAGGCGCAGGCGTGGTTGAGGATATAGAGGCAGCCAATCCTTGTCGCCGCCATGATTGCTTGCATGTGGCCGCATGCAGCCGAGACCGTCCCGTCCAACCCGTCCAACCCGTCCAACCTGTCCAACCTGCGTCGGAACTTCTCACCACCTTGCTAGTCCCGCTGCCACTTGCCTCAACCTGTCGGACCAACGCTGCTCGGGAAAGGCGGCCAATGAGCTGCTCCATCGTTGCAGCTGTGCGGCAGCACCGCTGACGCTAGGAACTCTCAAGGTCCGCTAGCTTAGGTATCAGAAACCGGTAGAGAGAGGTTACATGAGCTCCAAGACAGCTGTGAGTCTGAAACTGGCCAGTACAGAGTATAGGATGATAAGATAGGAAAGGAGGAAGGGTACCTAGTATACAGACAGTGCATTCATCTACCCATCTCTATATGGGTGCTGCAAGCCATCCAAGGCTTTTTTTTACCAATGTTGGTTGGACATGATGGGGATGGCTGTTTATATGGAAGAGAATTCAGAGACAGAGGAACCGCAGCCGGATTACCTTACAGTCATTGCGGTTTGATGCCACCCAATCCCTTAAATCGATATCTGTATATCAAAGAGAATGTCACAATCGGGCTGAGAACACTCGGATATGCAGTTAACACTCCACGCTAGTGACCGAAAGGAAATCTATCTTCGTGCAACACCATCAACAAACTAGGTCCCTATAACTGCTTGAGAGCGTTGTGTTCCATCTCATTGATTGAGCCGTATCATGCGAGAATAGAGAGGCGAACCTCATCTGCAACTGATCCTGAGCACGGTACTGTACAGGTAGACAATGGACCCAAATGGCCGGACCCCTCCCAATCCCATGCCTCGAGCTGATGCCATGAACGAGTCCTTTTACGGGGCAGCCAGGCGACATGTTGCCCGGCAGGCACAGGACCGTGCTGGTCGCAATGGACGCGGATTCAACCAAGTCTCGCCATACTCGCCAGGTATTCGGAGAAGAGGTGTGGGTGTAGGGCCAGCAGGCCACCAGTATTTCCAGACACCCAGAGGTCAGTTTCACTTTCCGCTCCCGACTTGTTTTACACGCCACCTGCCTTTTTCTGCACTGCACCGATTCACCATTCTGAGGCTCAGCTTCCTCGCCTCGCCAATGTGCCACAAAGATCCCGTCATTACTTGTACACAGCCCCGCCCAGCCAGCCCCTAGTCCCAGCCATGGCTTCGGCGGGAAGGCCTCGAGCCGCCTCCCTGGAGTCCCTCGCATCTCCCTGGCGCGTATTGATTCGGGGACTACCTGTCGCTCCCACCGAAGACTGGCTGCGAAGACCAAGTCGACCAAGTGATGCCCTTGTCATCTTTGAGGATTCCTATCTCTTCTCCGAGAATTCCCCTAGTCCGGCTTCGTCTGCAACTTATACTGAAACCAGTTCAGAAGAGATGAGCGGAGAGTTTGAACACAGCCAGCAAGACGAGGAAGAGGAAGAGGATGAAAGCGGCATACCAGAGGAGGAGGGCGAAACAGCTGCCGACGACGTGGAACAGCACGAAGACCAGGGCGAGGAAGACCACGCCGAAGAAGAAGGAGAGGCGCCGTTCGATGCCTCAGCCATTGGTCTCAAGGAGATCAGCAACCTCGCTGGTTTCACTGTCAGTAGCTACAAGCCTGGCTGTGGCGTGAAGGAGCTTCGTGATGACGATGTCAACCAATTCTGGCAGTAAGCTCGCTTGTTTGCAGACAACTTGCGGTGCAAATGCTAAGGCTACGCACAGATCCGACGGACCTCAACCTCACCGTCTAAACATACACTTCATCAAGCGCGTAGAGATACGCGCGCTACGCCTGTTCCTTGACTATGAGATGGACGAGAGTTACACGCCAACGAAGATCCAGATCACCGCCGGCACCGGGCCCAATCTTACCATCCCCTACCACACCATGGAACTCAACACGCCCAAAGGATGGATCGACGTGCCCATAACGGGGGCCGGCGGGGGTCCGGACGGCAACTCGCTGTGCTGCTGGTTCCTTCGGTTTATCATCCTGGAGAACCACCAGAATGGCAAGGACACGCACATCCGCGGGGTCAAGGTGTACGCGCTCGACGACACGGCCGACACGGCGGAGAACAACCCGGTCGAGGACATGGCGGAGGCTATGGACGACTACGACGACCGCATGGCCCGCATGAACATCCACGACCACGATGAGCAGGCGCTGCTGCGGTTGGAATCCGAGGTCCGCCGTCGCAAGGCCAATGCCCGGAAATACGCCCCCGGAGACGGGGGTCTGAGCGTGCCGAGCTTCATGCGGGAACCGGAGATTCGATAACCGCTTTACCTACACGGCGAACTCGTGACGATTTTGATGGATTGACTTGTGTAGTGTGGCGTTTGGACTGTTTCCTGTGGTCGTTACGATACCCTTGGTAGTCACCAGTTGAAAACACCTTCCGGCATTGCGAGAAGCATCAGAGCTCCGGCTTGCTGAGAAGTAACAGGTGAATGCCAATCGCGCTTCGGAAAGTTCAGGGGCGCAAGTTTAGGAGCAGAACCGAAGAGCTCAGAGTGGTCGAACGGTCTGAAATTTCCCATGCTGGCTCATCAATCTTCCGCTGCAAGCTTATGGTGTTTCCATCACCACTCTGACCTGATTTGGTAGTTTCTTTGCTTCAATCAAGTACTTCTATCTCTTTCCCCTTTCTTTTCACCTACATCTTTGGAGGTTCCCTTTGCTGCTTTCCCAACTGGTGGTTAGTGTCCTTCTTACCTTGAAGCCATCTCAGAGGTAAGTACCTTAATCGTTGTCGCCGGCAGCCCCGCGGCGGAGACCGGGTCCGGCCCGTGGAAGTGCATGGAAGTACTGTACTCCACACCCCACCGATGCTGCGGCCCGGCGACAGCATCTTGCGTCACTTGCTTATTACCTAGGTTACGGGTAAGTACCTTATCGACCTGCGCCCGCCCATCCTCAAACAACCAACAACCTGACCTCGCTACAACCGTCACGACTGTATATATCATCAGCGTCTTTCGAAAACCCCCAGCGATGCCAGCCGCCGCCGAAGCCACCAAGATGGCGGCGCGCCTGCCCCCGAACCTCGTCGAGCTGTTCGCGCAGGCGCTGAAGACGTTCCAGCACTCGTCCGCGCGCTTCCGCGTGCTATGCTCGCTGCCCGCGTCGTCGTCGGACATCGCCGCGCAGCCGCCGTCCACGCCCCCGCGCCGCCTCTACATCCTCGACTCGTCCTTCAACCCGCCGACGCGGGCGCACCGCCGCATGGCGCAGAGCGCCCTGCGCTCCTCCACCTCCTCCGATCCCGCGCCGCGTCTGCTCCTCCTCCTCGCCATCCAAAACGCCGACAAAGCCCCGCAGCCCGCCGCCTTCCCCGAGCGCCTCGCCATGATGTGGCTGCTCGCGCAGGACCTGCTGTCCTCCTCCTCCTCCTCCTCCGACGGATCCACCCCCACCCCCACCGTCGACATCGCCGTCACCACCGACCCGTACTTCGCGGGCAAAAGCGCCGCCGTGGCCGAGAGCGGCTTCTACACCCCATCACCACCACCACCATCTTCTTCTTCCACCACCACCACCACCACGACGCAGCAGCCCCCAGAGCAGGTCTACCTCGCGGGCTACGACACGCTGGTCCGCATCTTCGACGCCAAGTACTACGGGTCCTCCTCCCCGGACGCCATGCGCGGCGCGCTGGCCCCCTTCTTCGCGCGCGCGGCGCTGCGCGTCACGGCGCGGCCCGCGGGCGCCTGGGGCGGTCGAGACGCGCAGCGCCGGTACCTGGACGGGTTGCGGGCGGGCGAGTGGGCGGGTTTCGCGGCGCGGGTCGAGCTCGCCGAGGCGGAGGATGAGGGGGAGGAGGGTGCAGATACGACGGCCGAGGTCAGCAGCACCAAGGTGCGCGAGGCGGTGCGCGCCGGCGACTGGGACGCCCTGGGCCGCCTGGTCGTGCCCGGCGTGCGCGATTGGGTTCGCGAGCGCGGGCTGTATTGTGCCGCCCCCTCGGAGAGCGGGTGAGGAGGCGGTGGTGGTGGTGGTGGTGGTCCGAACGTGGGGAATGCTGAGGATGATGATGATGAGGGTTATGTGTTACATAGTTTCTATGGCCGTTTGGGGCCTTACGGAGATGGGAGCCGCGTATGGGCTGGGGAATGTCTACCTCGTTATATACCCCAGCCCCGTGCCAGGCTATCTTGTCTCACTATAGGCTTCGGAGGATCAATTAGTGGTAGCTAAGTCAGCCACTCAGCTGCTAAGATAAGTACCTATCACCGCAGCGGCGGGTCAACTGTTCGCAGTGGGACCATGGTAAAGATGAATAATTGTTCATCCAAGGTTAGTGAGGGGGCTAAGGTTGTGAGCTTCTTTGTCCACGTCATTACTCAATGCCGTTATGGGAATCAAATGTATTTTGTATATCCGTACGCCATTCTACTATGCTCAAGGTCCCGTCTCCGAAGGTGGTATAGTCTGGTTCAGCGCGGGCAAATGCCTCCTAGCCTCGTGCCTGGCCATCTGCTGCATCAAGTTGTCCATGATCACCAGAGCGGCCATAGCCTCCACAATGGGCACCGCTCTGGGCACCACACACGGGTCGTGTCTGCCCTTGGCAGCCAGTACACCATCCGAGTCTCCTTCGTAGGTGGCTGTAGTCTGAGCTTGGCTAATGGTAGCGGGCGGCTTGAATGCAGTACGGAAGTAGATGGGAGCCCCGTTCGTGATCCCACCCTGGATACCACCGGAGTTGTTCGTCTTCGTCGTCAACTTGGGTCGAGGGACGCCATTCCGGTCTGCTCCGGAGTCCATTGGCGGAACAGCAGGAGCCTTGATGAACGGGTCATTGTGGATTGACCCGGGAACCTCACAACCGCCAAAGCCAGATCCGATCTCGAATCCCTTGGTGGCGGGTATACTGAGCATGGCGTGAGCAAGGTCCGCCTCCATCTTGTCGAAGCACGGCTCGCCGAGGCCACTCGGTACGTTCCTGATGACGCAGGTGACCGTGCCACCTATACTGTCGTTGTTCTCTTTGAACTTGGCTATGTACTCGGCCATTGCGTTCGAGGCCTTCTCGTCGGGGCAGCGCACGGGCAGGAACTGGTCTACGGTGTTGCGATCGATGGTCTTGAGCAGTTCCATGAAGGCCGGGTTCTGGCTGGGCGTCGGGCATTCGGGGGTGGGCGGGAACATGTGGACGGTGCCGACGGAGGTGACGAAGGCGGTGATCTCGATGCCGTACGCCAGCTTGAGATACTTCTCCGCTATGGCACCGGCCGCAACACGTCCGATGGTCTCGCGCGCGGAGCTACGGCCACCTCCGCTGCTCGCCTTGACACCGTATTTCTCGAGGTAGGTCCAGTCGGCGTGGCTCGGTCGCGGGAAGCGGTCCATGGTCTGGTTTCCGTAGTCTTTCGGTCGCTGGTCCTCGTTGAGAACCATCAGGCCAATGGGCGTGCCCAGAGTGACGCCGAACTCGGTGCCGGACTGGATCATCACGCGGTCCTTCTCGTTTCGCGGGGTGGTGATCGCGCTCTGACCGGGTCGTCTACGGGTCATCTGGGGTTGGATGTCGTCTTCGGTGAGCTGCATGCCCGGCGGGCAACCGTCGACGATACATCCCACTGACCGGCAGTGGGATTCACCGTAGCTAGTGAAGCGGGATATGTTAGTGATCGGTAGCTTTGGAAGCAGTCAATTGAACCTCGGCGCTTACGTGGTAACCCGGAACGCCTTGCCGAAGGTCGACATTGTGATCTATGAAGCCGTGTAGTTTCTAGGGTGAGTCAAGAAACGGGACAAGCAAATCGGCGTCAGTGAAATTTTCGGAGACCTTTGGAATGATGGGCCGATTTAAGGCTGGCATGATGGTGGTGGGGGTCACTATCGCGCCGCTAGCCCCGCGAATCTGGGCCCTTGAGGTTGCACCTGCGACCCCTGCCACTGCGGCTTCGGCGTCATTTTGGCAAGTGACAGAATAACCTAAGTTACCTTACGTTCCTTGCTTTGCTCAGTGTCACCCATTGACCTCCTGACGTTCACTGCTGAGGGCAGGTCACTCTATAGCTGCCTGGTGCTAAATGGCCTGCTATATTGATGCCTTGTCATCAAAGGCGCAAAGGTCGTTTGGATCAGCGGTGCCGGCGCGCTGATGTAGCGAGCGTTACGAGTGTGTCGGAATCCCTTTTAATTACATAATCCCAGTAATATGCATCTTGAGAAACCGTTTTCAAAGAACTTCATCTTTCGGCCTCACACTCGCCGTCAGCTAGCTTGAAGCTCACAAAATGTCCTCAAAACGGTGACTTGGGAATTTACCCACTTCTTCAGCAGTCCGGTCACCGGCAAAAGTCACAGAGATGCCAATGAAGGTAATCTCGCGTGGCTTCAGGGGGCGTTGGCTACGGCAACTTCATAGCTCACAGTCCCACCGCCCAATATCCATCTCACGACCAGGAAGGCCGCGCAACTTCTCCTCCCTCACCGCGGAAAGGGTCGGCGACCCGTCGAACCGCGTGCAGATCTACGTGTCGCGGGCGACGGACCCGTACGTGAACCTCAGCATCGAGCACTTCCTGCTGCAGAAGTCGCACCCGGAGTCCGTCGTGCTACTGCTCTACGCGAACCGGCCGTGCGTCGTGATCGGCCGCAACCAGAACCCGTGGGTGGAGGTGAACCTGGGCCAGGTGCGCGAGCGGGGGGTGCTGGCGCGGCTGCGGAGGGAAGCAGCCGGCGCGACGACCGAGGAGGACGACGGACCCCGCGACCACGACGACGACGTCCTCCTCGTGCGCCGGCGCTCCGGCGGCGGCGCCGTGTTCCACGACGCCGGCAACGCCAACTGGAGCGTGCTGTGCGCGCCGGCGGTCTTCGACCGGGACCGCCACGCGGCGATGGTGGTGCGGGCGCTGGGGTCGCTGGGGGTGGCCGGCGCGCGCGTCAACGAGCGGCACGACATCGTGCTGGACGTTCCCTGCAGCACTGCCCGGGAAGTGGACACGTTCAAGGTCTCCGGCTCGGCCTACAAGCTGACGCGCACGCGCTCGCTGCACCACGGGACCTGCCTGCTGCGCTCGCGGCACCTGGCCGCGCTGGGCGCGCTGCTGCGCTCGCCGGCCGCGCCCTTCATCCGCGCGCGCGGCGTCGAGAGCGTGCGCAGCCCCGTGCGCAACGTCGGCGTGCCGGGCGACGCGTTCCGCGCCGCCGTCGTGCGCGAGTTCGCCGCCATGTACGACGAGGAGGAGGCCGGCAGGAACGTCGTGGTGCTCGACGGCCCCGAGGAGGCGTTGCCCGCCGAGGTGCGCGAGGGTGTGCGGGAGCTGAGGGTGAGTTTTTTTTTTTTTTTTCCGTTAATGTCGTCCCATATATCTATCTACCTGCGGGGGGGGAGAAACACACGCGATGGGAGGAGCTTGCGGGTGCATACGCCCGAGGTGTAGGGACCAGTTGCTGACAACCCCATCACCTACAGTCCCGCGACTGGCTGTACGCCCAGACACCCCAATTCGAGTTCTCGTCGCACGCGACGGAGGCGGACCCCCGGCCGCGGCCGCCGTTGCCGGCCAGCTTGCCCGCCGACTTCCGCGGCGCCATGACGGTGCGCCATGGCCGCGTTACCGCCGTCGACCAGACCGGGTACGGATCCGTGTCTGGGTTGCCGGCCTCCTTTAAGGACCTGCTCTTGCACGAAGTAGAGGACTGGCGGAAGCTGGCTGACGAACCCGTTGGAGAGTGGTTGAATGGGCTTTTCGGTATTAGAAAGGGGGAATGAAGAGCTTCCAAGCCGTGGAAGGACCCTGCGTCCGTGTAAGATTATGGAGATAGGCATAGGAGTTCACGCACCTGTACGGTATGTTGGATCAAGTACTCGGTCTCCTGGGCTGTATAGGATACGGCTCACACATATTTCTAGTCACATACATGAGGTAGACATTAGAGCACATAGATTATACCCAGGCGCAATGTCACATGTATACAATGTCCGTTATCTTTGACGTCACTCCGACAGCCACTGCAAGTTAATATCAGAGTCTCATTGATCGGTCATTCTTTACAAAAGCTGTATCGCTTATTTTATACAGTCAGATAGCTCCTATTCCAAGGCACCAACACCCATGACGCCCTGGCCAAAGAACTGGGCAACAGTCTTGAACCGATCATCGCTCTTCTCCAGCGCGTCCTTGAAGAGATCATGGCGATCCGCGCGCTCGTCTTGAGAGCGCTTCATGGCACGCACAGCAGCGTTGTTCATGGCGCAGGCGGGGCACTCGAGGTCAGGGCCGTCGCCCGACTGCTGGCGCTGCTTGAGGCAGCGCTGGTGGAAGCTGTGTTTGCAGAGGAAGTGGACCGCGGGCAGGTCGAGGGCACCGCCGCAGCCTGGGCAGCGCTGCGCCTGGAATACTGCCGGCTTGGAGCCCAGCTCGGCCATCTCCGCCCGCTTCTGCTCCGTCTCCTTGCGGAACGAGGCGATCTGCCGCCGGTTGGCCGCGATGTCGCGTCGCTCCCGCCCGATCGCCGTCTCCAGGTACGGCTTCAGCATGCCCATCGTCGCTACGGCGCCAGCGCCCAGCGTCTGCACCACCTGCAGCGGCGCCATCAAGCCGTCCTCGTCGATACGCCGGAGCACCGCCGCCAGCTCTTCGGGTCCGGCCTCATCCAGGACCCGAGCGTCTGAGGCAAAATACGCCAGTGCCGCCGGGTACAGCTGCGGTTCCCGCGGACCGTACTTACGCAACGCCTTTATGGCGCCTTTCGTGTCCTTGGCGGCTGTGTAGGAGCGGAAGATATCGAAGAGTAATCCGGACTGTTCCTTGACGAGCGTGGTGCCGTCGCGGAAATCGGAGAGATGGGATAGGAGAAGCACGTTGGAGTTCTCGATAGGTATGTCTTGGCCTTCGATGAGCTTCTTCGCTTTCGCCTCCCAGTCTTCCTTCTGAACCCCCTTTCCTTGCCTAGCTTTATGAAGGTACATCTCGAAAAGCGTTGTGCAAATATCCGACTTGTCCGAGTCACGAAGTGAACCATCTTCTAGGCAAGCCTCCAAAAACTTGATGAATTCGTCCGGGTGGTCAATGAAAGAAGAGAACGCAGTACGGGGCGGAGGGGGATCGTATTTCTGTTCAGTGTCTTCTGTGGGTAATTCGACGACGGCAGCCGAGTCCTGGACTGTCGACGTGGTTCTGCCCAGCGCAGTGGGTTCTGGAACAGCTGATGTGTTCATGTAGGGTAAGGGAAGTAAGCTCGTTAGGTTTTGCACTGCACTTGCGGCTCCAGCAGCCAAGCCACCGCCAGGTGAAATTGGGCCTTCTTCGACGGCTACCATGTGTACTTTGGGCTTGTAGTTACCAGTGTAGTAGTCGATGAACAGCTTCGTCGTATCGCCAGGACAATTCTCCAGGAGGACCCTGGCGTACTTCATCAAGCAGTGGTATGCCTAGGTATGGAAAGTTAGCAAGCTTTGTTACCACAGACGGAAATTTAGTACGAACCACTTCAGCATCATGATGCCATATGAAGTCAAGAGCCTCGCTATAGTTCTTGGAATCCTCGATGAGGATATCCACGACCATATCGCTCTCGCCGTGCTTGGTCGCTAGGTAAGCTGCCTGCTCGAAGTAGCCGCCCTGTCGACACATTGTGATGGCTGTGTCCAAATCGAACTTCAAATCTCCTTCAGACTTGATGAATTTCTCGAGCTTCTGGACATCCTTCAGCTTTGCATAGCAGTTTAACAACAGGGTTGTGTGGTCGGAGGTGGCTTTATGGTGTTCATGAAGCTCTTCGAGGTATTCTATCAGGTTATGTATCCGTTGCGTGTCGAGGAACTACAGTAGTTAGCAATGTTCGTGATCTCGCCTACGCTGAGGCTTACCTTGCGAATGACCTGAGATGGCTCTGTACTGTCAATAGCTTTGATATACTGAGACATGGCACTGTCATAATCCCCTTTGTGATAGAGATGGTCCCCGTACTTCCGGTAGATGACGTTCTGCTGTTGGGCATCCATTCCAGACTTCTGAGCCAGGTTCAGTGCGAGAGGATAGAGATTGCGTAGGTAGAGCAGCTCAAGCCTCTGTTGCAGGGACTTCTCATGATAACGTTGAATCTGGGCAGTGTAAGCCTGGTGCATGCCCCTTCCGAGTGCAGATTGAACGTTACCTTTCCGTCTTGCGTCAAGATGAACAAGTCTCCCCATATTTGGAACAGGGCTTTGACCTCGGATATAAGTGACTGGGAATGGGCGACGATCTGAAGTGTTGGATCGACCATGGTGAAAATCGCGGCGTTGAACAGAGAACCCGCGGTAGAGCCTCCAAAACGTCTCCTTATATTATCAGAGCCTCCATCTTTGGGTGGCGCAATGAGAGCGACGTAATCCTGGTAGGTTTCGACCATGTTTGTCGCTCCGTCGTTGGCGAAGCACAGTCCCCTGCCATCCAAGGTATAATAATAGACGGCATCTTCTCTGACGACGATGATATCTCCCGTTTTCCTGTTGAGCGTCATACAGCCAGCAGCACATCCCGAGTCTTCAACGGTCCTGGGGGGTTGGCCTTGTCCTCTCCCCGATATCACGAGCTTCAAGAGTTTTGACGTTGTCGCAACGAAGAGGGTCGTGAATTTCGGATCGGCTACGAACTCGACGCCGGTTACCGGCTCTTCGGACTCGTACACTATTCGTTGTTTCGTTCCGCGGTCATGTATCAGGTCACCGCGGATCACGGTGACTGCGCCGTTCGCGAAGCCGACTGCAAGCTGCGAGAGGTCGTCAAGGGCGGTGAAGGCAGAAATCTAACGGCAGTCAGTTTTTATGTGCGGAGATAGGTCTCAAGAAGCAAGCAAGCAACCCACGGGAAACTGCTTGCGCCCGTTGTTGATGTTGATGGTGCTCAAGCAGGTGGGCAGGCCTGTTTTCTTGACCGGTTTATCCAACGCCCAAACTTTCAATACCGGTTCGTTGCTCAAGTCTTCAGAAACAGTGACGAGCAAGCTCGTTCCCTCGACCTGGCGCATGTGGGTGATGCGGCCGGTTTCGTGGGCTTGGAAGCTGCGGACGACCTTCCAGCTCGGGCCGATGATGCGCACGTAGCCATTGTCGCTGCCGAGGAAGAGGTTCTCGGAGCCGGAGCAGACACTGGAGATCTCGTTGTTCTCGAAGAAGGATCGCGTCTCGTCGTCGCCGAGCCTGACTTGGCTGACTTCAAAGAAGTCGAATGCTTTCCACTGTCAAGCGCCCAAGTTGGTCAGCTCCAGCTCAGGCCAGTATCGCTAAAGATCAGCGGAGAGTGCACAAACCAGAAGTAAGGCCATGGTGTAGGTCGGTCCTGAAGCTCTGCTATGATGACAGTGGTGATGTCGAGGCCTCGCTGCTCATGTCGGCGGCGTGGTGTCGACGGTAGGTATTACCTAAGGTACATGTCCATGCAGGCGGCCGGGATGCCTGGACGTCACTGCCTGTGAGTTTGGAGCTCTCTGTACCTAGGTACCTAGCGATGGTCTTCGCTTAATCGATCTAGGTACATATTTATGCATTTATCGAGTCTCGCCCCCTTCCAACGTTCTTGACAAGGGCACAGCTTTGGGCACGTTACTCAGCTGAACCATGAAGAACTTAAGGTTGCTGTCTATTGGTTGTCAGTAATTAGGAGGTATGTACCTAGGTAAGTAGCAACAATATCTGTCCAAGCATTCATCTCTACTCCCCGATCCAGGGCAACATTCGTCCAAGGGAACATGAACACCATCTTATTTCAGGCAGCATCCTTCGCCTTGCCAGCCCTCCACTGCTTGAACCTCTTGCCATAACTTTCACTATCCTCATCTGCTTTACTTGTGGCGATGAGACCCCCGCCCAAGTCAACTAATGGCACCATTGACGGTCGCCCATGCGCACATTGAAAAGGAAGGGCAGTATCCGCCAATCGATCCAACAATTCTCTGCAGTCCTCTGGTGAGAGACTGTCATTGAACATTATAGCGCTTCTGCATGCTCGGGAGTTGAGCATGTTGACAATTCCTTCCGGACAACCGTGGAATCTTGCGAGCCAGTGCTGATTCGACTCCTCCAGGCCGCCCAGATCTTCTCGGTGTGATTGCGCCTTCTGGCCGCCGGCGCTGTCATGCTCCTCAAGCCGCCAAGCTTCTTTCCTGAGAAGTTCAATAAGAAGCCGAGGTTCCTGCTGGCATCTTTCGAGAATGCTAGGCGGCAAGCCTGTTATCCTCACTTGCCATGATCGGGACTTAGACACGACTTCATATACGACGCCCCAATATCCGAAAAACTCCGAGCATCTTCGTAATTGGGATGCATCATGGGCTGAGACGTCAAATTGCAATGGCTTATCTGGCATCTCCGTTTGAGCTCGGACTGTGGTACGGCATTTCGTAGCCTCCCCTTGCTGTTGATCGTAGGTGATACCGATATCTGTAGTCGCAAAATAATCTTTCATTAACCCTTCAACTCGGCACCGTTCGTCTGCAGCATGTTGGTCGACGGCGACGAGCGCTACCGCTGGTGAGTCTTCCGAGGCCTTCACTTGAGCTTCGGCAGCAACCAAGGGCACCTTCATCACAATGAACTTCCGATCGACCTGTGCTATGACCTCGGCGCTCCTCAAAGTCTGTCTGGAAAGTCGACCCTGCACGGAGGGCAAGGATTCAGTCATTTCTGCATAACCTGTGGTGCAACATGGCCCTGCACCTCCCTTCTTCGACAGCATAGTCAATACCTGCGTTTCGTCGAAGACCGCGGGAATTGGCGGCTCCGTCGTTCTGTAGACTGGGTTCTCCCAAGAAGACAACAACTCATTCAACCACGGACTTCTGGATCCAATTGACCTTGGCTTAGACTGAGTACGCATCCTTTTCGTGCTGATTGGCTGAGATGTCTTTGCCTCTAGCTCAGTGCCCCTGACACGGTTGTCCAGTGGCTGAATGATAAAGCCTGTTCTTGCGTTGACGAATGACTTCTCCTTGGTGATCGGGTTGGTATATATCAACTCATCACCGCCTTGTTCAAGGGGAGATTGGATGACTAGGCCTTTGGAGGGGCTTGACCTACTGGTCATATGGGGAGCCTCATCCACGTCGTTGAATGGTGCACGAAGAAGACCGCCATCAGGAGCAATCAGTGGGTTTCCAGAATACTGAGCATCAGAAGGGTCGGATGGTAAATGTCCAGTGAGTTGGCCAACGTCATCCACGCTGATCCGTTGATCCGTAGACCGCCTCGGAACAGCAAGTGTTTGTTGCGCATGGCCGGACTTGACCTTGGTCCAGGCATCAAATGGAGATTCAAGGTGCCGTCCCAGGGTTGTCTCCGACGTAAACAGGAGACGGGTATCGGCCAGATCACCCCTCGAACGTCTATCGCCTTGCTGCATGGGTAGCGGTTCCCGAGAGCTTGACTTATCAGTCGGAGTCGCGCCTCTTGATGTCTTTCTACTCGATGGGTCCCTTGCCCCCGGCCTCGAGGCCTTTTTACTCCTCAAACTCTGGATATGTTTTGGCCTGTAGTGATTCTTCTTCAGAAATGCGTAGAAGACGGCTCTCAGAAGCTCAAGAACGGAGTGTAGGCTACCATGCCGCTCATCCAGAAGGTCTTCGACGTCAAGTGGAGTCCTTGCGGATGCGTCTTCCGCTGTGTCGATTCGGATATAGAACATTGGCCAGCGATCAACTCCTTTACGCCCTTTCAGCTCGAGGTTAGTGAATCCGTCGCTTTTGTAGCGCAGATCCTGCTCTTGCCGTCGTCGTTCATCTTCATCAATACTGAGGTCTTTCTCCTCGACGCCGAAACCGGAATTGGCAAACAGCCGGTTGATCTCTTCATAGAGGACATTCGACCCATGCTCATTAGACAGCGGGCGGACGCCTATACTGATGAATTGCAGTCGTCGGGTTGCGACTGGCAACAACGAAACAGAGCCCACAGCCGAGAGCCTGCCAGCAGATGCTCGCAAGGGTATCCAGTTCTCTTGCGCGTTGTCATTAGATACCCCAGCTTGGTAGAGAATCTTCGGGATTCGTTGCACTGCTTCACAACTAGCAAGGCTTACCACCGCTTGTTCACGAACTTCATCGGTACTACGAATGGCAGCGTGCCATTGATTCACGGAATCGCGAATCGATACATTGACCGATTTAGGCCAAGCGAGTAGTAGTGCAGCTATTGCACGTTTAAGGTGCTCCCAATGCCTGGCAGTTGCACCGCGTTCGACATCGAAGGCCCTCCGTTTGACTCTTACCGGCATGGAGCCGAAGAGGTCTCGAACAGTCACCCGGGTGCCATGAGGATAGCTCAACAGCCTCTGGTCAGGAAGCGACGGCAAATGACGTGCTAAGATGGCCGAGTTGTGGACTCTGATGGTGTTGTGAGAGTGATGAGCATAATGATGGGATGTGAGAGAGAGCAGCGAAAGCGAAGCGAGTGAGGCAAGGAAGGTCCCCTGACCTCCATGGAGGCCCTCCTTTGCTGGGAACTTGGATGTGTCTGGTAGAGGATTAGTTCGAGGAGACGCACAGTCAGAGTGGACGAGCAAGCTCACAATGCAGCTTGCACAAACCACCGTGGGAGCTAAATTCGGCAGGGGGGATTCCGAGTCCGTCGTCTTCAACAGAGCAGCTCCCCCTAGTGTAATCTATCGACACGGTGATCTTGCTGGCTTCAGCGTCGAGGGAATTCTTCAGTAAACCGCAAACCACCCCATCGAGAGAGGTGATGGTGGTAGCCGATTTGATCTGGGCAATGACGTCTTCCGGCAACTGCTGGATCGACATTTTCGGACGATCTTCGAAGCGGATCTATCCGGCATGATCACCTTGACCTCTGCATCGGTGAAGTCGGCGGCGATGAGTGATAAATGGCTTAACCAGAGGCAGACCGCCTCGTATCTGCCCCGGACGTTGAAGCAAGTGACGCGGTGGAGATGCGAGGGGCAGAGACAGACGAAGGCCCAGGCCCGAGAGACTACACGTCCAGGTGTTTCTAGAAGGTGATATCGACCGCCTTATCGGGGGAGTAGACGCCCAACTTTAACCGCGTCGACGCAACCTTGCGGTGATCTCGAGGCAAGCGGGGGGTTAGTGTCATCTGTAAGGTAATCGAGGGCAGGTTGGCAGGCGTGAGAGTGGTGAAGGTTGCTGAAGAACGGCGGCGGAGTGAATGCGATGCGATTATGCACCGTCATCATCAGCATTACGGGTCCTTATCGGCACTGTACCTCCTACCTTGGGAAGGGATACCTAGGTACCAGCCACAAGGCAGGGGTCTTTTCTGCACAAAGCCTTCCAATAAAGATGTGGCTGATGACGCCATTTGGCCGTTTCGGGAGGACTCAGCCTCATTTTGGAAGTCAAAGGGCACGTGGGCCAATCGCAGGTCAGGGGCGATGCAGGGGGTAGTGGGTTCTGCCGCCCTGCGCTGCGCATGGCAGGGTGACAGGTTCGGAGGGCCACAGTAAGCAGCGGGCGGCGATCTGGTCTAGCCTGTTGGGTCTCCCCGGCTTTCCCATTCCAAGGCCGTACGCAGTAAAGGCCCATTACCAACTCATCAGACCAGCTCAGACCCGACTCCCAACGTCGATACCTAAGTACAGAAAGGCCTGTTCATCTTCATCGCTAAGACGGTCTTGGCTGTGTGTGTCCTGGTTGTCCTCGTCCGTCTTCTTCCTTTCTTTCCCCTACCTTAGGACTGTCTTCAGTGTCGGCGGCAAAGCTCTCTTCGACCTGCCATCTTGGCTACCTACGCCGCGACTCCTCCACCGCCCTTCATTTCCGTTGGTTGCGACCTGGCCCAGCGCGGGCTCGCCTCAATAAGAACCTCGCCGGCCTGTTTTGGTCTTGCCTGTACAGCCGTCGGATATACATACGCTAAGGGCTGCCTCCTCAACCTCTTCCTCCGAACCTGCATCTCGACCTCGGCCTGTGTCTGTCTCGGTACATGTGCCGCGCCTGATCTGGCCCTTTCTGCAGCGTTGTCCGTAGCACACGGACGCGGCCTGGCAGCTCACCGACGAATCACCTGGTAGCGGTCTGACATTCGTCCACGAAAGTACGAGGCACCCAGGCACAGCCCCGGCGTGCGCAGCGCCCTCACTCATCGTCACTCACCCTACTCACCTTCTCGGGCCAAACTCAATCCATTTGATCGACTCTCTTAAACCCGAGCCTGAACCCGCCGCACCAATGGCGATGGCTGAGAACGCCTGCACTCTCAATGGTAAGAGCGCCTACCTTAGTTCTGCTTGCCGTCACTCTTGTCCGCAGGGCATCTATTCACCCATCACTCCTGGACCAGGCTCTGCTCTGCAGCCAGCCCCCCTGACTCCTCCAGACACTGACGCCTTGGATCCCTAGCCATGCCCGATCGCCAAGAGCGCACCGCCCGCCGTCGTCCCTTCGCGACTTGGGTCAGGAAGCTCGCCAGCCTCAAGAACGGTTCCTCGTCGAATGGCCACGGTCGGACTGGCCACTCTAAGCGCGATGGCACACCCAAGGCTTCCAAGAAACGGCCCTCGAAGAATAACAATCCCTATCCGCAATCCGGTCGCCTCCCGTCCTCTCAGGACAATGTACAGAGCGATCCTTCTCTGTCCGTGTCCGCGTCCAACATATCCAACTCCCACAATGGCATGAGTTCCATTCAATCCGCCTCGCTCTGCTCGACCGACGATGCTTCGCCCCGTACCGCCGGTGCCACATCCACGGCGCCTACGGTGTCTACGACGGACCACGATGCGACGCCCTCGATCCATGCGCCGTCACACATGGCCTCCTCCTTGGCGGGTACCAGCCGGACTGCCAACGGTGGCATCGATTCGCGCAGAGGCGGCGACAGCACCTTCTCCTCGCCCGCCCCGTCCGTCCGATCACTGACGACGACCTTGACGACCATCCAGTCTCTGGCTCCAAACAGCACCGCAAATGCCAGCACGGGGCAGTCCAACCACAATAACAACAATAACCAATCTATTCAGTTCAGTCAACCATTTCCCACGGCTTCTCCTGCCTCCGCCATTCCCGCCCATCTCGCACCACATACCGGAGGTCCTGGCCACCCGACCACGTACAATGCCGCCATAGCCAACAACCTGTTGACCGACAACGCCTCAATCCTGACCTTGGCCTCGTCCAGCAAAAGGCGCCGCCGCCGCTCCATGGATACCGATACCAACGCATCTGTCCGTGCTCTGGCCCCATCATCAGTTTGGGGTGGTAGCCGGGAGAGTTTGCCTCTCAGTATCCTCAGCGCCAACATTGACGGTACCTCTACTCTGCCGCATACGCCGAGCCTCCCAACACCAGGCAGACTGGCAGCCGCGGAGCGCACCAGCATCTACTCTACGACTGGTAGCGGTGTTGCTCCAGCCCTGCCTGGCGACAGGAACAGCTTATATGCTGGTAAACAGAGCATGGGAGATGCGGCAAGCGTCCGCAGTGGCTTTTTCGCCCATGGCCGGACTGACAGCATTAGCGGCAGCGGGGCAGGCGTGAACAGCCCTCTCGCAAGCCCGATGGAAGTTTCGGAGAGGAATGTTTCGTATACGGATGACAGGTTGACTGTAAAGCAGTAAGGGCAAATGAGATGAAGGGCCCAACCTGGGCCACGATAGTTACCGGGATTTTCCTATTCAGGTGGTGTCGCGACTCACGCAATGCACGATCGCTAAAGAGGCCAGGCAAGGTGTTAGCGAGCTTATGAGGTTATTTGCCATAGTGTACGATCATTAAATTGCGAAAGACAGGAGTTTCACGGATGACAGGGTAGGGCAAGCCGACAAGCACGCCGGCTCAACGCAGTGGATAATTAGATACCCGTCTTGCTTTGCAGTTTTTGGCATGGAAAGGCATCAATTTGATCAGCCAGTTACAAACAAACATTCTATTAGCTACATCGCAGTGCATGCAAGTGTCGACCCGGGCGTAATAGGGGCTTAAAGGCATGTTGGTTGACGAGCTGCATACCTGGTATCTTGGCGCCCAGCATCACATATATCCTTACCCATACATCCGAACGCAAGAACGCTACGCCACAAGCCTCATATAACCAAAGTGCAAGATAGGGGCCCGTAAGATGTCCAGTCGCCGTCTACCCTGGAAACCGGCAGGGCTGTTGTGACCGTGCCCACGTGGTGCTACTGCCAAGGCTGCGAGGCGTCCCCAACGACAGCCAACTGACTACCTCCTCAACTACCCAAGCTGTTCAAGTGAGAGAGGCAGTCTGCCTTGTTTCCTTCTCCTGTTCTCCCCTTCTCTTACACACTCTCTTGTGTAAGCAGCGGGTTGCAGCTCCCTCACGTGGACACGTCCGGCCGGTTTTGCGGTCATTCTGACTTAGTGCGTCCACCTCCGCGGCCTGGGGAACAAACACTGGCGATTTTCCTGGCTCTGTCGGCGCTCTTCCCATCATTTCGTTTCCCGATTCACTCGACACTACATCAAGTTAAAGAGGGAGGGTAGCGTGGGGTGTTGGTAGTAGAGGCCAGCTTGAGAAGTTCAAGGCCGACGATATACGAGTATCAGCAGCACAAAGTACGCAAGTTCGTGAAGTAGTGGAGTATGGATGTATCAATCTCAGTATGTACCACGCTCGACGATATATAACCTGACACGTAAGGCCATAGATCCTCGATCCTCTCTGTGGCCCTTTGCACGCCTTATTGCCTAACGGGTATTTGCGCCATAATACGGCAAAGGGTCGAGGTCGAGGCCGGCAACCGAGAACTTGAACGAGTCGTTCCTGGTGCTGGTCAGCTCCTGTGTGTTCTGATAACAGCACCGCCCATAACGCGTGGGTATTCAGTACTTCGAGACGAAGAGAAGTCAAACATACCTGGAGTAACTCCCAGCGGCATCCAGGTCCAAGCGTCCGCGGATACAGTCATCGAAGTCGACATCAGCATAGATAATGCCAGTGTCATCCTCCCACTGGGGGCCGGCGAGGACGTCGCCGAAGGGCGAGACGATGCACGAGCCGCCGCGAGATACAAAGTCTTGCTGATTCGCGCCCTTCTGGTCGTTTCCCCCTTGTCCCTCGATTCCCTGCACTCGGTCTTCTTTCCGTGCTCGGGCATCGTGTTCTGCTTCCTCATGGTTGTCCTCCTCCTCTAGAACCGCGGAATCCCTGCTTGCTTCGCCGCAGAGCACGATCTCGTGGCCATCCTCGTCAAATATGGACCGTCTCCTGGCTCTCGTGCTGCCGTCTCCGCCTCCGCTCGATTTCCTCCCCCCGCCCCTTGCCGCCTTCTCCGCCGTCGTGTGCTTCCCCGTCGTCGACGAGGGTAGCGCGATCTCAAAGCCTTCTTCCGTCATGCATGAGTTGCGCCTGGCCTTGTGGTGCTGCTGTTGTTGCGGCTGTTTCTCTGTACCCTGTCTGCCATCCTCGGCATAGCCTATTCCACCATCTCTATCCGATGCTGTTGGCGTGCGGACACACATATTGGAGCTGACGACAAAGCAGCGGCCCTCAATTCCCACAGATTGCATCAGGGGCAACCAAGTCGCACGGCCGTCGGCCGTTGGGGCAAGGTACAAGTTGATCTAGGGTATGGTCATTAGCCTCTTCCAATGAAGAAAGGGGAGCCAAAAACATACTGCTAAGGCATTAGTATTATGGACAAGGAGATAACTGGGATAGGATACTGACCATTCTGTGCATACAGCGATTGTCTCAGGAGAGGCATGTAGTTCTCCCAACAGATGGCTGCTGCGAGATTAATATGCACACCACGGATTGTGGTGCTGACAGCTCGGAGGGTCGCAGGAGATCCTTGCGCCCAAATGAGCCGCTCCGTTCCGGTCTATATTCTCCATCGTCAGCCATCGTTAAGTATTTCCCGGACCGGTAAAGGACTGTGGTTCATGATAGGA
>JAJJKE010000145.1:0-43311 GCA_022376655.1 Xylariomycetidae sp. FL0641 | reverse complement strand
CGCACCGCTACTTAGGGCTTGCGCGACCTATAGCTAGCCGACCTTCCTTTCCTTTATTCTTTACCTTTAATATCAACGCAATTGGTAACAACTTCCCGAAGCCTTGCCTTCCCGATATTTGTGCCGTAGCACTAAATCTATAGATGCGCATTTGCTAGCGTTAAAAGCTAAATATAAGAAAACCTTTTTAAAGAACTAAACTTATAAAACACTTGTTACACTTCAGCTTTATATCTTTTTAAAATTTATAACAACTCTGGCTTTAAATCTTTTTTAATCTTATCGCCTAAAAAGCAAAGCGAAGATAAATAAACTTATGTGTTATCAACCCAGGGGTAAGAGTAAAAGATCGTGAAAGGATGGAGGGAGAGGGAAGCTGTGATATTCAAGGAAGACTTAGCCTTGAGCTTGCACTTTTCATGCAAAAACCTACGTTGCCCGATCAAAGTATCTGTCTTAATCTTTAATAAGATAATCATATTACTAGTGATTATTTCATTATATTCAATCTATAAAATAATTATTTTAGGACGTGATTATCTTATCGCTTGATAAAATAGTGGGATAATTATCTGAGTAATAGTTATCTTAACCGCTTGTCACGGGAGCCCCTAGGGCTGCGCTGCTAGCCTAGCCTAGGGATGGCTCTGTATATTAGCAGGTCTCCGGCAGCTGCGCTATAGCAGAGACTTGGCTCCCTAGCCTTCAGTCTATCATTTATTACACCACCTTTACCTTCGGATAGGCTTCGTACCCGTATCGTCACCCCTTCGTCTGTGCCTAGCCACCCTTTATCCCACAGCTAGCCCTGCGCTGTGACACCGCTACAGGTCCGGCGAGTGGCAAGCCGGGCGTATACTTTTGCGCGATCAGTGTACCTTCCATGGAGTTAGCGCTAGATCCGAGGGCTAGAGCGCGATCTGGAGACCAACAGTGAAGCTATCTCTCGCAGGCAAGAAGAGAAGGACCGTCGGACTACCCGTCGACGAGCAAATACCGGTGGCTCACAACATTCGAACTCGGAGCTATCGTCCGTATCACGGCAGGTGAATGGCAGTCCATCGGACGAGGGTCAGGGAAATTCGAGTCGGGACCGCTGCAGTGTTGACACGGGGGACATCCCTGGCATTTCCGACACTTCGCAGCATCGCAAGAAACACAAGGCTAGCCACGGCCTCTCTGTTAAAGATATCCCGAGCTCCAAGACACGAGGCAGATCGGGGGATGACGATGCATGCCGCGAAGGGGAGCTGGATGCACGTCATCCACACCCGGGCAAACGACTCACGCACGAGAAACCACCCATTCGTCAATCCTTGCAGGATCCCATCTTCCAATCCCAGGGCACAATATCAGACTCTATCATGATAAGAAGACCGTCACCTTTGAGCTCCCAATCACATTGTGTTGTCAGTAGGATAGCATGCCTTTGGGGCGGCATTTCGGAGGCCTAATCCCAATACCGACACATGTATACCGGATATTGCAATGCTATGTCGAATGACCAAGACTTCTACATCACCGGCATGGCACTCTACATGTCTCTCGCGCCGCTATCTGTCCAGGTCATGGGGACAGAGAAACTTATCGCCCAAGACGGGATATCGAGCCCTACCGAGGATCTCCGTTTGAAGGTCGGATGCGGTACGCATACTCAAGCCATCCTATTCGCGGAAATCATGCACCTCACAGATGCTTCCCAGCTTCGGCAATTGCTGAAAGGCGGACTTGTCTATAGTCGAGTGTGCGACTTTCAACCTTGCATCCACACAAGACACGGTGTCCTCGAAACCCCCAAAGACGATCAGTCGCGCAAAGCTTGCAGGGAGAAGGCAGCGGGCCTCCTCGATGAAGACCCCGTCCCGCGGACCTGCGGATCTCTGCTACATGATCCGATGTGTCGCCCTCAAATGATCGTGGACGATATGGTCGCATGCGGTGTCAATGAATTCATGGTTGCGAATCGCTTGGTGGCCCCTGCTATCAAGGAGGTACCGGCTCCCGTAGCATTGCAACGTCCATAGACCGGGTAATCCTAATATGCAAAGCGCAAGAAGGAGATGACGAGGGCGTCAAGATGCCTTCATTCATTCTGGTGACGGCCTCAGGGCGGGAGGCGCAGGGGCGGGAACAGTGGCAGGGCAGGGCTATAGGTATTGTTTTCCTTCTTACTAGTTGTGTCTGGCGGCAGCGGCAGCGGCAGCGGCAGTGGCAGTAGCAGTGACCGAGCCAGCAATGGGTGCATAACACCATATAATTGACCATACGATGCAATTCACTATATTGCAGGCGTAACATAGGATTCACTGCAACGGTTCCATTACGCTACCTAACTAAATATATAGGTAGCGAAGCTGGGCTGGTGCGCGAATCAAGCGACGGCGACAGGTCCTACACAAGATTAAATGACGACCAAACGTACCAAATGCCCTCTCCTTGCTATCTAGCCTGACTGAAGCAAGAAGACACATGGATATACCTCGTAGCACTCTGCTTCGTTATATCAGTGATGATGATCTCGCTGGTTCTCATACCATCCGGGCGGTTGCTGAAGCTCGTTGATGCCTTCCGGTTTCTCCCACTTCTCATACATCTCCGGATCGACGCCGTGCGTGTCACGGTAATCGACGATCTGCCTCCAGTCCCTGCATTTCCTGTTCACACTCATATCCGGGAACGGATACTTTTCATGCTCCATCCAGTTGTAGGTGAGGAACCCAGCGTCCGCGTTGCAGAGGAGGTGTTGCATCAGCATATCTGTGCAGTGTTGCAGGTGTAACCAGTGTATGTGTGCCCATTTGGCAACCGTTTCTCCGGACCTGTTCCAGTTTCGGAATGATTCTTTGCGAAGGAGGTTGAGGCAGTGGACTTGGTGGAACATGTCCAGCGCGCCAACGTAGGCGTCCTCTCCAAAGTGCCAGTACTCGTCGTTGAACCTGGCCACCGTGCCTGGGTCTTTTCCCATAGCAAGGACCTGTGCTTTGGTCAAGGCAATAGGTTTGACTGTTTCGAAGCTATCCCAGGCCTGGGTGGTCGCATTGGAGTCTGGTAGGCCTCTCCATATCGATGGTTCGTCGCCCAGCCACAGACTACCGTTCAGCAGGGTATCTTGCCATCGAATGTCCATCTCATCGAATACAGGCGCTGTTGGCGTCGTGTCAGCACTCAACATTGGTGCATATTGCTGCTCGTTCCCTCGATGAAGTCGCTCGTGCAAGGATGAAGAGACTCACAGTAGGTGGAGGTCTGTTTCACGCAAGCGTTTCGCCTGGACAGCGTGTGCCAGGACAAGAGACACAAGGACACAGAGCCTCCGAACAGAATTACGTTCAGCATAAACCATGTGCATCGCTTCTTCTTGAAGAATCCCCTCTCGTCTCTGGGGACCGTAGTGATCCTGGTCTCTGATTCCAGAAGCCCTGTTTCGGAGTCGGAGTCCTCCGCGTTTTGGGGCAATCGGTGGTGCTTCCACATTCGCAGTAACTCTGTCAATGAAAAGTACATATTGACTTGACGACTCCACAAGGTCTGAAGAGGATAGGAGAGCACTATGAAGAGCGGGAAGGTGAGATGGATGCCTAGGTGGAATGGTGCCAGAGTTCCTCTCTACTTGGGCTCGACAGAGATCTTGCGCCGCTCTTGATGCAGCGGACGTCTCTTCAAATGTGTCGGCTTCTGCAGAACTTCGCTAGATTACTCAACTCTGCATGTCACGTTCGACAAAGACGAGCAGTACGGCGTATTGGCTACACAGTCAGGCTTCACCGACTTTATGTCGATGTAATCAAAACCTCCGAAGGCGTCGCTCCGCCTATATTTGCCTCGATATCTTGTCGCTCCAATTCCAGCGATTGGTTGTGTTTCGAACACGGCGTGGTCATCTTCAGGCGTCATCCAATCCTTCATGTCCTAGTTATCTGTGGCGTTGCTTGACCAAGGTCGGTGATGGTTTCACCGGCGAGAATGAATACGCAGGAGACAGAATGAGTTGTTACTTACTTCTTTGATCGCAAGTTGCTGCAATGATGACCTGGTGTCTCGCTCCTGTGTTACTCCACCCGGGCTTTGAGCTATGCAGATCGTCAGCACGAAGGATGTCCTGGTCTGGCTATTGGCGGCCCCATGAAATATCCGGTGTTAGTTCTAGATGTGGCGGATTAACGTGCATTTCCAAAGCATGCGGCCTCAGCTTCGTGCAGCCTTGTGTCACAGCACATCAATGGTAGGTTCATCCGCTTGAATATGAGGCTGGATCATGAAGCTCAGTGCCTTGAATCGGTCATGCATCAGGCGAAGATCATCGAGGCATGGAGCCAAGCAGGCAAGCAGGCAATGAAGCAAGGAGCCATGGTCCGTTCGGTCCCATCGTACTTCGCATGGTTCATCAGGATCAAGTTCTTCTGGATGACAAGGTGGTTGAGACGTGAAGGTTGACATCCCCGATGCTTGTTGACTATAAGTAGGATGCCAGGAAGACCCTCAAACCAGGTCGCAAGCTTTCTCTATCTTCGGTTGACTATCGAACTCTAACAACTGAGCTCATTGATCCTATCTACTTCTCTTCAAAGTTCACGGCCTTGCTCATCTTTCAGCATGCTTTTCTCCAAGCTCTACCTTACTGGCTTCGCTGGTACCTGCGCTCTGGCTGCACCCCTTCAAGGTGGTACGTCCACTGCTTGCCAGCTGTACACCCCTTCATCAATTCCACGTTCCTTGAAGATAGCACGCAGCTAACCAAGGTGAAATCAGTGCATATCAAAAGGGAGGTCATCCCCGCCTGGCCGCTGTACGAAACTTCGGAGAAGAGGAGCGAGACATACCCGATTTCGCTTTACAACGTGAATGAGGACAATGGGCCCCTACAAGAAAAGCGGGAGAATGTGGAACGCGTAACGTATCCCACACAGCACACCTACCTCCTGCCCGAGGATGATGAACCGGTGGCGGTCATGGGAGACACGGTCAAGCGTCAGGGATCGACGTACCACCTCAGGCATATCACGGCCGAAGATGTGGAGCCGGTGGAAGCAAAGGATGAGACGTACAACCCTCTCGTCTACGTTCTGGTCGAAGATGCACCGTCCAGTGAGGATGGCGAGTAGATACTACTGCGCAGCGTGGTAGCAGGCGCAGGTCCTTGGATGCTGGGCTGCTGTCGCGGCTTGGGTATGGTAGCGGAGGCGGGCATTGATTGATGCAAGGCACGGTCTCTTTCCTCACGGGTAGTCGCTCTTTTCAGTGAATAACGAATGATACGGTCTTTCTGGCCCGAGGCCTTCCCCACGCGTCAACTTGAAGCCACAGATCAGTAACACAATAGTTCACGTGCCCCGACGTGATCGGTGCCTGTTCAATCGGGGCGAGGTAGTGAAGGTGGCCTTACCCATGGATACGATGGGCCCCAGACCCGGCAGGCGTCCTCTTCATGAGCAGCGCGTATCCCTCATCACTCCGTTAATCAGACCACAGTCGGAATACAGAGCTCCATTGGCATGGCCTGAGGTGGTCTGCCTTTCCGTCGGTCGACATCTGACGATGCCCGAGTCTTGAGAGTTTGGGGACAGCCGTGAGGCACCGAGATAACTGCACAGTGTGCACAGTACATAGGTCACTGTATCCGCCAGTTCCCTCCCAGTGGTGGAGCAAGGCCTCACGCCGGGGAACATGGGAGCTGAGCCAGACTGCCGGGTGCCGGGGACGGGTGCCTAGAGCTGGGCAGACTGGTGAGATGCTAAAAATAAAACCGGCGCACTTAGACGGAGGGGTGGTGTGGTGCCACTCTGATCGATCGTGAACCCGACGGGAACCAACCAAGGACATCCAAGGAGCACCACCCACCACCGGACACACTTCACGGCGCCTCTCCCACAAGCTTCTAACCGCGGAGTGCCCGGGCGACTTCCTAGCTTCCTTTTTTTTGGTCCGATCAACGACGGCCTGACCTGGTTCTGCGCCAGTTATCCCGCATCCACAGCCTCCCAGGATCCCACCGACGCCGCCGGGCGGAAAGACGGATAGCCCACCAAAAGAAGGCAGCCGATATTACCTACTTTACACACAAGCCCCCGCCGCGCGCGCATCGTCTGTTCCCCGGTGTCGAGTATCTCACCTTATCTATCAGTCTATCTGTCTGTCCACACCCTCGCCTTGCGCCTTTCCCTCTCCATGTCGTCAACGCCTCCGGACGACGACACCCCGCGCGCCCAGGCGCTGCGGTACATCGCGAACGAGCGCTTCCACCGGCGGTTCGCCCTCCCCGCCACGGCGGACCACGGGGATCTGACGGTCAGCTTCGCGGACGTGGGGGCGGCGGCGGCCAGCCCAGGCACGCCGCCGGTGGCGCCCCCCGTGGCGCTGTTCATGCCGGGCATGTTCGCGTCGCGGTTCCTGGGCGTCTGCGTGCACGCCGTGGCCGCGAAGCTCGGGGTGCGGGTGCTGGTGGTCGATCGGTCAGTCAATCAGTCGCTGACGAGAGGCGGGCCTGCTTTGCCGGTTCGCCGTTGTCGGTCTCTCTCTCTCTCTCTCTCTCTCGGCACCTACTACGTACCTAACCTAGGTACCTACGTACAGTACTTACTGACCCCCGTGTGGCCGCAGTCCGGGGATGGGCGACTCGACGGATGTGCCGCTGGCGAAGCGCTTCGCGACCTGGGTCGAGCTGGTCCCGAAGCTCCTGCGGCATCTCGGTATCGACCATGTGGCCTTGGTGTCCCACAGCGCCGGGACGCTGTACCTGCTGCACACGCTGCACCACTGCCGGAGTGTGCTCGACCCCCAGCGTCCATTCATCGCTATGATGGGTACGTGATCCCTTGATTTTTCCCATCCACCCCCCCCCTCTTCCCGTCTTCCCTCCTCCGACGCAGGCCGCGGCTAACCGGGCCAATGGGGGCGGGGCGCAGCTCCCTGGGTGGACGTCACACACTCCGGGGTGACGACACTTCAGATGGCGCGGTACATACCCAACAAAGCCTTCAGTGCCTGGAACGCGATCCCGCGCTTCTTCAATCTGAAGCTCGGTCCCATGTTCGCGTCCAGCGGCGCTTCGTTGGCCAAGGTCTCGAACGTCCTGCCTTCCGTGGGCCAGGGCGACGCCCGGGAAGACTCGCACCAGCGGAAGAATGCGCAGAAACTGGAGGCCGAGTACGGGTTGCCGCGGGAGATGCAAGCCGAGCTGGACAAGGCCATCTTCCGGTCCATGTTTGAGGCCAACACCGTCGGCGCGAACAGCGAGGCGTTGCAGTGCTTGAGGAAGGGGCCCGACGCCGCG
Source organism: Xylariomycetidae sp. FL0641 (assembly GCA_022376655.1). Classification (NCBI taxonomy): domain Eukaryota; kingdom Fungi; phylum Ascomycota; class Sordariomycetes; species Xylariomycetidae sp. FL0641. The sequence continues at coordinate 36,041 of JAJJKE010000145.1, read as the reverse complement.
TGGGGTGTCTGCGACGACTACAAGGAGTTCGTCAAGGATCTTGCCCGGACAGAGAAAGACAGACGTGCTACTGGTGATGCGCCGCCTCCTGGAAAGCTGCAGGTGAGGGCCTACTTTGCGGAGACGGACTTCATGATTGGGAAGCGAGGGCAGGAATACGTGGAAGCGAGTTGGACCGACACAGACTACGAGGAGGCGTTCAGCTTCACTACCTCCACGATAAAAGGTGTAGATCACGACACCCTCACCATGGCCGTAGATGTATGGGAGGACGTACTGGGTCATATTATCGAGGGCGAGCGCCCGACATGAGTATATACTTAGTCAATTGTCCCCCCGAGGCATGGGTAAAGCAAGCGGTCTTCTCACGCCTCCGAACATCTAGTTTGTCACCACGTAGTAGTGATGCAGTGCTTTTGTTGTATGGAGATGAATCAACTGTGTTCACTCTGATAAGCCTCGAGAAGGTACTACAGCGAAGCACTTAACGTTGTTTTATCACCAGCGATGACGAGGTTTCCGTCCAGTGTCTCCCGCGTAGCTTCGCCGGTCAGATGTCACGTTACCACCCAACAAAACGAATTCGGATGGAAATGCCCACTGAATTGTGCTACAGAGTCGCAGCTACGGGCGTCTGACCTGCTTTTAGGATAGCAGGCCAAAAGAGATGCAAAGGTTGCAGGTGATTGATTGCAGCAGGACTCCCCGCGGCACGTGGTGGTATCAGTATCAGTATCACTATTTTCAGCTCATTTTCAGGTACGGCTCACCACCATGGCACCTAGAGTCTCCGGTACAGAGCTCTAGCTAGTATGAATAGGCGGCAGGCTCCATTGAATGGAGGGGATAGGCGAAAGGGCTGCTATACGGGTGATAAGGGTGAGGTGACAGATAAGTGACCAGACAACCATCTTCGCCTTCTGCGATACGCGTATATGCCCGCCATTCACGCATTTCTTCGTGAACCCAATTTCTTTCCCCTCCACACAACTCTTTTCGCATCTCAGCAGCGTTCAGATATTGTTCTTCATTCACGCCATCATGGTATCTCGACCCGATCCCCTCGAAGAGGAGGTCGTCTCGAGTCCCAACGGTGGCACCGCGACTCCGACATCCAGTTCGTATATGCCAACCATGTCCACCATGCCCATCGCCATCGTCGGCATGGCATGTCGGTTCCCCGGCGATGCCACATCACCAGAGAAGCTTTGGGACCTCCTTGCCTCCAGCCGCAGTGCTTGGTCCCCTATCGACTCTTCCCGATTCCGCAACGAGGCATGGTATCACCCCGACCCCAGCCAAGTAGGAACAGTAAGTATTGCTCGAATACCCCGTAACTTGCGCCAGACTGACTCTTGACGTCCGCAGTCGTACGTAAAAGGCGCTCATTTCCTCAAGGAAGATGTCGCTCTTTTCGACGCGCCATTCTTCAACTTCACGGCCGACGTGGCCAGCGTAAGTCCCCTCACCGAGTCCCTGCTTGCCCAGCTCTATTGTCGCTTGACCTCGGACACTGATCGATCGACTACCAGACTATGGACCCCGAGGTCCGCCTGCAACTCGAAACGGCATACGAAGCGCTGGAAAACGCCGGCATCCCGATGGAGCGAGTAGCTGGCAGCAACACGGGCGCGTTCATCGGCACGTCGTTCCGTGATATGCATGACAACCACTTCCGGGACCCAAACACCTTCAGCGACTCGTCGACACTCACAGGAAACGGCGCGGCCATGGTCGCAAACCGTGTGTCGCACTTCTACGACTTGCGCGGACCAAGCATCATGGTTGACACGGGATGCTCGACTTCCCTGATCCTCTTCCACTTGGCCTGCCAGAGCCTTCGCGTGGGAGAATGCAAGGTGGCCCTCGTTGGTGGTTCGGGTATCTTGTTGAACCCCGATATGTTCGTCGCCGGGACGAAGTTAGGGTAAGCCGATGCCTCACCGCCTACATACCGACTCTGGGAAAACTAACAGGAGGTCAGTATCTTCTCCAAAGAAGGCAAAAGCTATTCCTTCGACGATCGTGCGGAGGGATACGGCCGCGGCGACGGTATTGCCACGGTCGTCCTCAAGCCTCTGGACGCTGCGATGAGAGACGGCGATCCGATCCGGGCTGTCATTCGCAACACCGCCGTCAACCAAGACGGCAAGACAACCACCATTACTTCCCCGAGCAAGGACGCACAGGTCGACCTCATGAGAGCTTGCTACCGAGAGGCCGGGCTCGACCCGATTGACACCAGTTACGTCGAAGCCCACGGCACGGGCACGCAAACGGGCGATGTGATCGAGGCCAATGCTGTCGGCACGGTTTTTGGCGAGAAGAGACAAAGCGAGAACCCTGTCGTTATCGGGTCCGTCAAGACGAACATTGGACACACCGAGGCTGTCAGTGGAATGGCTGCTATCATCAAGGTGGTCAAGCTCTTGGAAGAAGGCATGATACCTCCTCAGATCAACTACAAGACTCCGAACCCCAAGATTGCGCTCCATGAGCTCAAGCTCAAGGTGAGTAGCGAAACCCGCTTCTGGGTACGACTGTGTTGCTGACGTTGTTGAAGATTCCGACTGAACTGCAGTCTTGGCCTGTGGCCGGCCTGAAAAGAGCCAGCGTCAACAACTTCGGATATGGAGGTGCCAACGCGCACGCGATTCTAGAGCACCCGGGGCATCTCCTACCCAACTTCAACGAGCCGGAGACCGCGAAAGACGCTTCGACCCCGCCGCAGCGACCTCGTGTACTCGTCTGGAGCGCCAAAGACAAGTCGACTGTCGAGGCTATGAGAACCAGGCTTCACGAGTACCTGGCCGAGTCGAAAACCAAGAATCCCACGAAGCTGCTGGACAATCTGTCCTACACCCTGGCCGAACGTCGCTCGCGCTTCCCCTGGAGCATGGCCTGCTCAGCAGATTCGGTGGAGCATCTTGTCTCCCTACTTGACGAGAGCAAGCCCGAGACGCAGCCATCTCTGGTCCCTCGCCGTGCCCCCACCAAGCTGAGGCTGGGCTTCGTCTTCACCGGCCAGGGCGCGCAGTGGTATGCCATGGGCCGGGAACTTATCGAGGCCTATCCGGCCTTTCGAGGCACCCTCCTCCGGGCGGAGAAATGCCTGTACGAGCTGGGCGCGACCTGGTCGCTGCTGGAAGAGCTTACGCGGGACCAGTCGACCAGCCGCGTCAACGAGGTCGCTTTCAGTCTGCCGCTCTCGGTGGTTATTCAGCTCGCTCTGGTCGACTTGCTCACGTCTTGGGGCATCCATGCCTCTGGTGTCACCGGCCATTCCAGTGGTGAGGTGGCCGCGGCGTATGCGGCCGGTGCCATCGACCTCAAATCTGCTTTGGCCATCGTCTACTGCCGAGGTGACCTTGCTGATAGCAACAATAGGCAGGTGAGGCGACCGGGCAGCATGATTGCGGTCGGACTGAGCCGGGAAGAAGCCCAAGGGAAGATTGCCCGTGTGGACTCGGCCTCAGGCGAGCTGACAGTGGCTTGCGTGAACAGTCCAAGCAGCGTGACCGTCTCTGGTGACCTGGCCGCAGTGCTCGACTTGGAAAAGCTCTTGGGAGAAGAGAATATCTTCGCGCGCCGCTTAAAGGTCAACGCTGCCTACCATTCCAGCCACATGCAGCCTTTGGCACAGCCATACGGCCATCTCCTGGCTCGATGGGTGAAGCCAAAAGACACAGGTACGAGTAGTTGCCCTGTCGTCTATTCCTCGCCGACTACAGGCCAGCGCATGGACAACATCGAAGAGATCGCTAGCCCCGACCACTGGGTACGCAACATGGTTCAGCCAGTTGAGTTTGTGGACTCCCTTCGCAACCTTTGCATCGACGGTGGAAACGCGTCCAGCACCGATATGCTCCTTGAGGTTGGACCCCACGGTGCCCTTGGAGGCCCCATTCGACAGACCTTGATGTTACCGGAGTTAAAGGACCTGGGCATTTCTTATGCCTCTTGCTTGACCCGAGGCGAGAGCGCAGTGCGGACTATGCACGCCCTGGCTTGCAACCTTTACCAGCAAGGCTATCATGTCAACATGGATGCTGTCAACTTCCCCCTGCCCCTAGGTCACCCTGCCAGCCTGCAGGTTCTCAGCGACCTTCCTCCCTACCCTTGGAACCATCGTACGCGGTACTGGAAAGAGGCGCGGATCAGCAAGGGCTCCCGTGAGCGCTCTGTGGCGCCCCATGACCTTCTCGGACGTCCCACCGGTGACTTCTCGCCATTGACACCTACTTGGAGACACATCATCCGTCCTCGAGATATCCCCTGGGTTCGTGACCATGTCATTCACTCCAGCATCATCTACCCCGCGGCGGGATACATTACCATGGCTATCGAAGCAATCCGCCAAGTCTCGTCGAGTCTCGCCAACATCACCATCACGGGCTATAAGCTTGAGGCCATTGACATCGTCTCGGCTCTTATACTGGAGGATGACACTAAGGGTGTTGATGTGAGGGTTTCTCTCAAGCCATGTGCCGATCGTGTTATGCAGGGTTGGAATAACTTCCACATCCAGTCGGTCAACCCTAGCTCCGGTAACTGGGTGCTCCATTGCGAGGGTCGCATTGCTGTCGAGACGAGAGGCAGTTCAACCTTTTCGTGGCTCGGTGACACAGGACGACAAATCACCACCCACGACGAGGAGCGCGAGGGCGAGGGGGGGATCTCCGAGCAGGTGGATGCTGTTGAGGTTTACGACCTTTTTGCTTCGACTGGTCTCAAGTACGGTCCCATGTTTCGCAACCAGGTGTCAACGCGGAAGAGGGACGGGCGTGCCACCTCTCTGATCCGCGTGGCCGACACGGTAAGCACCATGCCTTTCCAGTACCAGCAGGAACATGTCATTCATCCTACCACGCTCGACACCTTCTTCCAGGCGGCCGTCCATACTCTGCCTGACGCCGGGTCTTTTGGTCACAACGCCATGGTTCCTACTCGCATCCGAGCGATGCATGTCTCCGCGAACATCAGCAGCGAGGCCGGGCACCTCTTCAAGATGTTCACTCAGCTTGACTCCGCGAAGGCGCAAGGTTTCGAGTCGTCAGCTACTATCATTGCTGCAGGAGATGCATCATGCTCGCATGTGCTGACGATTGATGGATTGAACTGCCAGTCCGTGGGAGGCGCGGCTTCGACCGAGTTTAACAGCGACAAGTTGTGCTTCTCCATCGGATGGAAGCCTGACTTTGGCTTGATTGCGGTCAATGATCTTGCGAACACTGAGCAAGGCCACGGCGCATCGACGGAGAAGGCCTCGCTGATCAAGGAGATGGTAGACATCTTCTTCCACAAGGACCCTCGAGCCAACATTCTGGAGGTCGGTGCCAGTAAGGGTGAATGCACTCGCATTGTGCTTGAAGCCCTCGAGTCGTTGAGAGTCCAGTATCCCTTCCATGGACATTTCGATGTCACAGACCCCGAAGCTACCAACCTGGACGCCATTCGCACCGCTGTTGGAAGCAACGTGCGCGCTTGCTACCAAACTTTCGATGCCAACGGAAACGGCGATGATGCCGTGGGTATCGAACAAGACAGCTATGGTCTCATTATTGTATCGCCACATGTCTTCACCGAGCCCAAGATTGGACAAGCACTGCTGCGGCTCCGAAGTCTGCTGAAGGAGGGTGGAAAACTCCTGGTCTGGGATTCGACACCATCTGGCAACACCGATCTGCTGGTTGAATGCTTGCAGCAGACTGGATTCGGTGATGTTTCGGCACGATCGGACATCGTTATGGCAACTGCGAAGAACATGCGCGAGGCCACACTGTCTCCCCCGTTGGCTCTCGTCTACTCCGGACAACAGCCGTCCACGCCTTGGCTAAAGGAGCTGACACAGGCCATCGCCCAAACTGGCACACACGAGCGCATTGATATCTGTGCCCTTGAGAACATCGATCGCCTCCCGGAGGAGACATTCATCGTCTTCATAGGGGAGTTGATGGCTCCATTGCTGGATCAGCCTTCCACAGAGCAGTTCGAGAAGCTGAAGGTCATGCTCACCCAATACCGAGGCGTCATGTGGGTGTCGCGAGGAGCTCAGGCAAATTCGCCCAACCCGTATGTCAGTCTTCACCACGGCTTACTGCGAACTCTTCGCTGCGAGGACAACACCCGGCCGTACATCTCGCTCGACCTGGACCCCTCGGTATCACCGTGGGACCCGAGCACCGTCGCTCACATTTCCCGTGTCCTGTTTACCGCGATCGCTGCGTCTGCTGACAGTTCCACGCTCTCCGACACCGAGTATGCCGTACGATCGGGTGTTATCCAGGTTCCTCGCATCCGGGGGGACTTCTCGCAGAACAACAACGTTGCTATCGGTGTCTCTCGTCAGAAGCCGGAGATGCGGCCCTTTGGACAGGACCGAGAGCACCTTAGACTGGCCACCACGGACAATGGAGGTTTGCAGAGCCTGACCTTCGTTGCAGACCCGGACATGGAAGGGCCTCTGCCGGATCACTGCGTGGATATTGACCCGCGAGCGTATGGGTTGAACTCCCGCGATCTCATGGTCGCACTCGGCCAGATCAACGACCACCGCTTTGCTTTTGACTGCAGCGGTATCATCACCACAGTAGGCGCGCAAGCGGCTGCGGAAGGCTTCAGAGTAGGCGACCGGGTCTTCACGCTGACTGTTAACGACTTCTCCACTACCATCCGGGCGCCTACCAATGCACTCTGTCGACTTCCTGACTGGATGGACTTTGAAACCGGCGCGTCCTTGGGTATGGGTTATGCTGTATCTTACCACGGTCTTTACGAGATTGCGCATCTCCAGGCGGGAGAGACGATCCTGATTCACTCGGGTACTGGCGACGTTGGCCAGTCGGCCATCATGATGGCGCAGAATCTCGGCGCCGAGATCTTCGTTACAGCCGATTCGGTCGAAAAGCGTCAGTTCATCAACAAGACATATGGCATCTCTGAAGACCATATCTTCTCCAACAGTGACACCTCGTTCGTTGGCGAGATCATGGAATCGACCGGCGGAAAAGGAGTGGATGTTGTCCTTAACTCACTCACCGGTCCTCTCCTCCGTGCCACTTGGCGGTGCATTGCCATGTTTGGCCGCTTCGTCGAGATCGGAAAACAAGACATCGAACTGGACAGCAGCATTAGCATGGCTCCTTTCGCTCGATGTGTCTCGTTCGCTTCGGTGGATCTCCTGGCCTTGAAGGATCATCGACCCGCCCAGTTTTACGGGATCCTCCAGAAGGTGTCTGCCTTGGTGAACGACAAGAAAGTTGGAGCATTGACCCCGATCACGACGTTCCCTATCTCCGAAATTGAGCAGGGCTTCCGCACCATGCAGGAGGGCAAGCATATGGGCAAGGTTGTGATCCAGGCGAAAAAGGGAGACTTGGTCAAGGTACGTGTGTCTGGCTTTGCTGACTGTCGTGTCGTTCCCCCTGTATTTCGTCATACTAACCTAAGATCACAGGTACTGCCTGCGTCTCGTCTGGTCTCTTTGCCCTCGGAGGGCAGCTATCTCATCGTTGGTGGCCTGGGTGGTATCGGCAAGTCGGTCGCGCAGTTTCTCGCCCAGAGAGGAGCGCGGCATCTGCTCATCGTATCCCGTTCTGCCGCTTCGCCGTCTCCAGAGAATGAACAGGTCATCAAAGACCTCCAGAGTCAGGGTGTCAGTGTCGTGTTGGAGAGCTGTGATATCACCGACAAGGCTGCAGTAGCAAAGGTGCTATCCGACTATGCCGTCTCATCGCCACCCATCCGAGGTGTAATCCAATCGGCCATGTTGTTAAGGGTACGTTGTTTGATGGGACATTCCTACTCACCTCTTGATCTACTCCGTACTAACGTGGTTGCACAGGACGCGATCTTCAAGCAGATGTCCCACGCCGATTACACAGCAGCGCTGAAGGTCAAGGTGCAAGGAACATGGAACCTGCATGAGCTCATCCCCAACGACGCCCTGGATTTCTTTGTGATGCTCTCGAGTATCAGTGGTCTGGGTGGAAATGCTGGCCAGGCCAACTACGCCGCGGGTGGTTCGTTCCAAGACGCCTTGGCGAGACATCGGGCATCGCAGGGCCTGCCGGGAGTGTCTATTGATCTCGGCATGGTCAACTCGGTCGGTGTGTTGGCAGAGGCGAAGAGCGCGGCGGCGGTGAAGCATCTCACGCGCACTGGCCTGCGTGCTCTCGAGGAAGGTGAGGTCCTACGTCTGATCGAGTCTGCGATCCGTCAGCCCCGAAGAGATGCACACGCGAGTCAGGTAGTCACCGGCATTCCGCCTACCTTTGTGCGATCGACTTCGTCAGCGTTTTGGAACCGTGACATTCGCTTCCTGCCGCTGGAGCGGGCGGACGAGGGAACGACGGCGGCGGCAGCGAATGGAAGTGGTGCTACGCCGGGCTCGGTCGCTCACACCCAGGGGCTGCTCACTGCCGTCAAGACAACCGCGGAAGCGAAGAACACGGTCAAGCAGGTCCTCGTCGCCAAATTGGCCCTGGAATTCAGCCGACCCGAGGCGGACATCGATCCAGCTCTAGCTCTCACCGAGATCGGGGTGGACTCGCTCATCGCCGTGGAACTGCGCAACTGGATCGTCACTGCGATGGACGCTAACTGCTCCATTTTTGACATCATGCAAAGCCCATCCCTGGCCGTCTTGGTTGACAAACTGGTGGGCAAGAGTCGTCTGCTTCGGCTCGACGGTGAATCGTCCGAGGAGGGACAGGCTGGTCAGTCCGAGACCAGTGATGTGTTCAAGGAAGCGCAGACAGTGGTGGAGGTCAAGGAAGTCAAGGCGGTGGAAGTCAGTGAGACGGATGGGGTGAAGGCGACGCTGCCTGCTGAGGCAGCTTAGTTGAACCTTACAGGACGTTCTCAGGTGGTTCGGACGTCATACCCGTGGTTCTTGGGGAAGGTCGGTTCCATTACCCGTACATGCCCTGTATTCAATTCGGTTCATGTAGCTTCTTTAGGTACATCACGGTTACGACACACCGTGCCTAAATGAAAGACACTTGTCCGCATGTGTTTATGATTCAATCGCCCGGTGCTTTAACAGCAATACGATCTCATAGCTTCATTCAATCCCGTGGGCCCGTCTCTCCACCTCGGGCCTACAGTTGGCGGCTATGGTGTGCCTGCCGACCTGACATGACCTGCTCGAATCCTAAGATGGATGGGATGGGTGAGGTCTGAGGGCCCGGCAGCCTCGATTCACGGCAGGTAAGAAGTAGTAAGCTTGATAGGGCTTAAGAGATCTGCACCTTCCCAAGATTACTGCAACGCTTATTCACCACCGATTGCTAAGCCATCAGGCCATGCAACTTCGCATTCCGCCCCTTCCCCGCGGTGGCACAGGCAAGGTACCACGGGACGGGAGACAGATGTGAATCCCGTCGGGTAGCACGGGACCGGGATCCACCGCCTGCAGCACCACCCGGCGTACTTCTCGGGCCCGTTCACCTTCCGGTCGGAGCGATAGCTTCCCGGGTGGACGCCGACCTCGCCTACCACCGCACCGGCGCCCCTTCCAGGGCGGGCCGCGCGACTACGTGGGTAAGGTTAGGGAGGGTGGATGGGACGATGGATGATTCCAGGTTATGTCCGTTTATGTGACCGAACCTATATGTCCAACTTAATCGCGTGTTCGCTCTAAATATCTTCAGTAATCCTTGCCTAAAAGTTCGTCGGTCATGTATCGAATGCCCATTACCATCGTCAGATCCATCAAGCGCCAGACGGTGGAGCGACTGAATGCGGCGGCGATCGATGCTAGGAATAGCCAGCTGACGCATCGCCAGGTGAAGAAGTTGTCCACGGTGGTTGACAAAGATCGTGTTCAGCGTGGGGGGCGCCGCGGTGACAACGTCCTCTTCTACATGGACCGATAGGCGCGGGCGGTGGCGGTTATGCTCGGATCATGCGGGCCGGAGACGCCTTTGTCGCGGCCAGCCAGAAGAGTCCGCAGCAACAATTCCAGAAGATCAGGGAGCACCGACGTGCTCGCGCTGTGGTGATCAATGAGCCGTATCTTGCGCTCTTTGAAGGTGTGACCATACTGTTGTCTGTATCTCATCGGTGTCGCGACCTTGGGGGCGGACGACCTGGCCGCTAACACCAAATTGCCAGGTTTGGCCAGCGCGGATCTGGGGTACATCATGTACACGCCCGGAAGCACAGGAGATCACAAGGGCATCATGAACGAGCACGGTTCGCTGGTAACCAACGTGGTGGTTGGACGGAGGCGGTGTTTCCGCGACGTAACTAGGCTTCGCGTCCTCCACTTCATCCCTCCCACCAGCGACACCTCCGTCAAGGAGCTCTTCACGACGCTGGCCCTCGGTGGTGTCCTCTGGATTCCGTCAGAGAAGGACCGACTCACCGACTGTATCGCCGCCATGAACCGTTTCAATATTAATGTCACTATTTTTACCCCGTCGGCTTGCCGCGTCTTTACGCCGGCGGATACCGGTATGCCTTCGCTCCAGATCCGGGGTACGGGAGGTGAAGGGATGAAGCGATGAAGCGACGATGTGATAGGATCTGGGGCAGTTCTCCGGGAATATTGAGGTATGCAACGGGTTCAGACCAGCTGAGGCCACCGTCTTCGTCTGCGCGTATGGTCCCATGAAGTTCACCGATGACTCTGCCAAAATTGGCACTGCGCTGAATAGTGCAAGGCTTCGGGTGACAGAAGTGGACAACCCTCAGCGATTAGCCCCCATGGGGCGGTGCATAAGGTAAGTAAGCTCATGATCAAGTCCCAACAAGTAGCCAGGGGTTGCCTCAACGCCAACCCCGGACGGCTGCCGCTTTCGTCAAAGACCTTGCCCGGGTGTGTCCTGTATCACGGATCTACAAGACCGGTGGCCTGGGCCGGTAAGAGTAAACGGCGGGCAGCATCCTGCGACCTCCTCGGACGCCAGGCCACACAGATCAAGCCCCGTGGCCACCGTGTCGAGCTGACACATACAGAGTACCGACGGCAGCAGTGCTAGCCCCGCGCACACATTGCGGTGAGAGCCTTCCTGGTCGGTGTGCCCCGCGAAAGTATCCAGTACTTGGAGGATAGTCCAAGAAGCGGTTCGATACTCCTTGGCCCGTTACCCTGCCGCGGTTCGTCCACGACCAACTAGCACAGAACCTCGCGGGCTGCGTGATCCGGTGTGCGTTCTTCGCCGTCGACCAGATGCCATCACCATCAACGGGAAGCTGGATGGGAAGCATCTCCGCAAGATCGGCTGAATCTTCTACCTAGTCCCCCGAGGCGATGATGCGGCGGCGACGTCACGCAGCCCAAGACCCCGTGGGCGGCGGCCAGCGTCTTCGAACACCGTCTGTAAGTATCAGCTGCGGGCACAGGTGCCGAATATCGACACCGCGGGCATTCACCCCGACGACAGCTTTTTCCAGCTTGGCGGTGATTCGATTCCCGGCATGAGGCTGACCGTGGCCGCTCGTCAGCAAAACCTCCACGCCACGGCACCTTTGCTGCTAAAACCTGCCACGATCAGGGATTGCGAGATCCAGCCCAGGCCAGCGCCAGAGTAGGGGCAAGCACCAGCACGGGAGCCAGTGCCGTCAAGCAGAGCCCGCGAGAAACCATAGCCGCGCCGTGACAAGCGTGCGGCAACGGGGACGGGGTGGGCGTACTCGAGTTAGCCACGTCTAAGCTGCTCACCACGACCAACCAAGGGGCGGTTCCTAGCCTAGCGAAGCCGACCTAACCGGCGACAACCCCTCCAAAGCCCCCTTTCCCTCCTCCCCGGCGACAAAGAGGCAGTACAGCCCGACCGTCAAGTCGCATACCATGGCGACGAGCACGCCACCGAGGGCCTGCCTGCCTGCGCCACGGGCGGCGCGCGGGCCGTGGTGTTGGGGGCGGGGAGGAGGGGGGGACGGTCTCGCACGACGACTGCGTCGAGGGGACCGACCGACCTACTATCGCCACGATGCCGGTGCGCGTGCTGCTTGGGGCGGGCGGTGCGGGAGCATGAAGGCCGCGCAGGGCAGTCGGTCAGGCAGAGCACTCGCATGCGCATGGACATCGCACGAATCGGGAGGTAGAGTAATCATGGAGGCGGCGATGACGACGACGCAGGACGAGAAGGAGGAGGATGAGGAGGCCGCCGCTGCCGGGCTACTGCTGCTGCTGCTGCTACCCGACAAGCGCTTCGAGTCATACGTACTGGGGCGAGAAGAAGCCGCAGCTTTGGTGTATCGTGAGTGGGTATATTCGTAACATAGGTACATTTCTAGTCTGTATAATACATCCTGTGTAGTGTACATGGTCGCCGCACTACATGGGCGCCAGGACATCGCATCACTTGGTCAAGAATTTTTGGAAGGCCTCCTGCTCGATGATCACGTTGCCCACAGACCGGAGCCGTTTCCGTCCCTCCTTCTGCTTCTCCAACAGCTTCCTCCGTCGCGAGACATCCGCCGCGTGGAGCTTGGCCAGGACATCCTTGCGGAAAGGCTTGATGGTCTCGCGGGCGATGATCTTCTTGCCCACTGCCGCTTGGATGATCACCTCGAACATCTGCCGTTGCACGTGCTCCTTGAACTTGGTCACCCAGATCCTGCCGAGACGATCGGCCTGGGAGGCATGAACGACGCGGGAGATGGCATCCACCGGCTGTTTGTTGACCAACAGCTGAAGCTTGACGAGCTTGCTCTCCTTCCAACCCGCATCCTCGTAGTCCAGGGTGGCATAACCTTTGGTGACACCCTTCAGCTTACCAAACAAGTCATCTACAAGCTGACCGGTGGGTATACGGTACTTGAGAATGACCTGCATACCATGGAAGAACTCGAGACCCTCCTGCTCCCCACGATTGGCTTCACACAGCTCAATGGCACGGCCCAGATATTCCTCCGGAACCGTGATCGTAGCTAGTACGAAGGGCTCATAGAAGGTAGCCCCTCGGGCTTTGGGACTGTTGTCCTCGGGGAAATCAACAGGGCTTTGCAGTATAGACTCGGTTCCATCAGCCCATACTATCTTTGTCTTGACGGCAGGCTCGGTGATAATGATGTTGCGGCCGTGCTCCTGTCGCAAGCGATCCTGGAAAACAGAGCAGTGGAGACTACCCAGGAAACCGAGACGCCAACCGGCACCCAGGGCCTCGGAGTGGTCCTTGTAAAGAGTGACACTACGGTCATTAAGTACAAGTTGACCTATACTATCCTCTAGCCGAGAATAGTCGCCCGGATCGGTGGGGAAAGCAGCCACGAAGACCATGGGCTTTGGCTCCTCGAAGCCAGGGTACGGTTCAACAACATTCTCGCTGCCCACGGTGGTGAAGGTGTCACCAATCTTGGCGTCCTGGATCTTCTTCATGCCGGGATTGAAGTGAATATATCCGACCTGGCCAGCTCGGAGCTTCGTCATGGGGGTCTGGAGGGGATAACGAATGCCAACCTCGCCGACGGTATACTTGAGACCAGTAGCAAAACTGACCAGGTTGTCGCCAGCTCGGATGGTGCCATCGAAGACTCGGACAAGACAAACGACGCCCCGGAAGCTATCATACCACGAATCCACCAGTAGAACCCGGGGTGGCTTGGTCTCAACGCCCGTAGGTGCCGGGATGGCCTCGACAATGGCCGGTAGGAGCTGCTTGACGTTCAGTCCTGTTTTAGCGCTGACTCCTATAGCCTTGCTCGTGTCGATCTCGAAGGTCGTCTCGAGCTGTTCCAGAACACGGGGCACGTCGGCGGCGCTCATATCTATCTTGTTGATGACAGGGAAGATTTCAAGGCCTTCGGCGAAGGCCAGGTAAAAGTTGGCGACGGTCTGGGCTTGAATGCCCTGGCTGGCATCCACCAAGAGGAGAGCACCTCCACAACTGGCATAGGAGCGAGTGACCTCGGCGCGGAAATCGACGTGGCCTGGCGTGTCGACGAGGTGCAGCAGATAATCGAGACCATTGTGGTTGTAGATCATGGTGCAGGTCTGGGCCTTGACGGTGATGCCGCGCTGTCGCTCGACTTCGAGGGTATCCAAGATCTGCTTGTTCTTCATTTCGGCGGATATGGTGCCGGTGATCTCGAGGAGGCGGTCGGACAGGGTCGACTTGCCATGATCGATGTGGGCGACGATACAAAAGTTTCGAAAACGCTCGATGGGGATGGCTGCGATACGGCGTTCGAGGTCGCTTGCAACGCCTTTGGAGCTAGCCCTGCTGGGGATGGTAGAGGTGCTGTTGCTGCGGCTATACCTGCAGAACGGACTGCTGCAAGGGACGTGAGGCGATGATGTCGCCGGCTTGACGTGCCTGGCTCGAGGGAACGGATGTGAGGAAAGCCATGTCGAATGCAGGCGGCGCAACTGGCTATAAGTCGTCGCCGGACGGAGTGACGGTTGTAGACATGGTCGCATACAGGCAGCTGCCAGAGCGGTACTTCCACCCATCCATGCAGTATCGCCGTGGTGAAATACGACGGGGGTGTAGGTAGACCTGTGGCGAATGAAGCTATTCCAGGAAACGCGCCGTAGTAAGGTCATATGTTCCCATCAAATTCATTCATTTGCAAGTCTTGTATCCGATTATCATGCATATCTCTTTATCTGGTCATGCATTTCAAGGGTGCCTGATGATAGGACTTATCTAATCTAATCTCAGCCGCCAACGTCGCAAGTTTCCAGGGACCTCCAGCCTATCACCCCGCCAAACTCACCTGGCCAAAGTAAACAAAAGTGCCCGGTCTCATAACTGAAGGTCCCTTAGCCTAGATTTATTCACCGTCCACCCTCTCATTGCACGCCGGTCCATACCTAACGAAGATCTCCAAGTTGCCGCTCGAACTAGTCACCCAACTGCCGGCATCATGGCACCTTCAGCTAAATCTTCGGCAACGGAGAAGGACAAGTCCAAAGTCCACAAGCTGTCCTTGAAGGGCAGCGCAAAGCTGGTGGCCGAGTTCGTATGTTCCAAGCTCTCTTTGCAGTTGTATGTATCGTATCTGTGCTACAGTAGCTAACGTCCTTCTTTTGCAGTTCCAATACTCCATACACACGATCCTGTAATTGCGACCCTTGCGCTGCCCGACCGACCACTCCGAAAGCTAACACGGCTCAGGTTCCAGCGCGGTGTATACCCAGCCGAAGACTTCACAGCGTACGCATACCCAACCTCCCAACCTCCCTCCCCCGGTGCCCGCGGAGCTAACGACGGGCCCACAGAGTGAAGAAATACGGCCTGAACATGCTCGTGTCCTCGGACGACCAGGTGAAGGCGTACATCAAGAAGATCATGTCGCAGCTGGACAAGTGGATGCAGCACGGCAAGATCAGCAAGCTGGTGATCGTGATCACGGACAAGGACAGCGGGGAGCACGTGGAGCGGTGGCAGTTTGACGTGCAGATCTTCGGGCCGCCGCCGAAAGCGAAGAAGTCGTCCAAGTCCTCCAAGTCCTCCTCCACCGCCACCACCACTACCAACCAAGAAAACGCCGCCGCCGCCGGCGCAGCAGACCCGGCCACGCCCAAGACCGAAGCCGAGATCCAGTCCGAGATCGCCGCGCTGTTCCGCCAGATCACCGCCAGCGTCACCTTCCTGCCCCAGCTCTCTGGTGACTGCACCTTTAACGTGCTGGTGTACGCCGACGCCGACAGTGAAGTACCAGTCGAGTGGGGTGATAGCGACGCCAAGGAGATCGCCGGCGGCGAGCGGGTGCAGTTGCGCGGCTTCAGCACCAGTAATCACCGTGTCGAGACGCTGGTGAGCTACCGCTTGGGCGAGTAGCCTTGCGGTGTTGCAGTGTATCGTGAACAGGGCCGTTACCTTGCTCACGGGCGTGGTATGAGACCTCATTGGCGGATTGGCCTACCGCCGTTGTATAATACGTAGTAGGATCGGGGTGAAGCCCTGTGATCCTGTAAGCCCGTAAGGGTAGCGTGGATGGGTACGGCGTTTGGCGCAGCTTCAAGTCACCAAGGGATATATGGCGGACTGAACAACACTTTGCAATTTAACAAACTTCCACGAACCGATGGACTGATGAATCAAGGCATGAAGTATGTCTTTTTGCCCTTGCGGCACTAGCAACGAGATCTACTTCTGTGGCCGGACTGTTCTGCCGAATACCCACACAACATCTATGCTTTTGGCCCTTAACTGCTTCCATAAGCTCATAACTCCTCGTCTCTCATCACATACAAATACAACCTCCTCTCGTGACACAGGGCGAGAGGCTGTCTGGGATAACAACACTGTTCCAGTGCCGTTCGTACCACGCAGGTAAGGAACACCAAGTCGCGATCATGTTTAGATGACACGGTTGAAGAAGTAGACGTAGGCCGTCTTCTTCATCTCTTCGACATCCCCGGCTTCCACCACTTTTTCGTCGTTGAAGAGAACCCATTTCGGTACCTCGGTGTCGATGATCTTACGAATGAATGCCACGTAGTGCCTGTTTCGGTCAGTCAAGTTGTAGGGTTTATAAGAGGATGGACGACTCACCCGGTATGGATACTGGTCCCCTTGTGGCACACGATACTCTGCAGCTGGAACTTGGCGGGCAGGCTTGAGTTTCCAGCGGGCACAGCCTCCTTCTTCTCAGCAGGTCCAGCGTCATCACCAAAGTCACCCTGCTCGTCGGGGTGACTGAAAAGCCATTCAACGGCTCTCTCCACGTCGCCGCTCGTCTCCTTGAGGGCCTTCCTTGCTTGAGGGGCCCCGAAGCCCATTGCTTCGAGCATGCCCATCTTCTCCGGATCAACTGCTGCCGCATCACCACTGCCTTGTGGCGCGATCACCAATGGTGCATCGATGTCTGGGTCTTCCATATGTCCAAACAGCCACTCCATGGCCGCGTTCGCATCCGAGTTGCCTGTGGCATGCAAGGCCTTCTCACAACGGTTGCGAGGAAAGCCCATGGCCATCAGACCATCCAAAGCACCCTCGTTGGGCACGAATGCCGGTGTCTCGGCTGCCGTGTCTTCCGGCAGAAGCTCCTCAGATGGCTGGTGGCCTGGCGAGAGGTACTCGTCCAACAGAAAAGGCTCGTCCCCGACAATAACAGGAACATCAACTTTGCGAGGGACCCAGTTCTCGATCGTCATCTTGCGCGCATTAACAACAAGGGTAGTCGGGAAGGTTTTGAATAGCGACCGCTTCGTGAAGCCATCCTTGCTTCCACAGGCTGCGCATGTCAACTCCACCACCTCTTGAGCTGTGAAGTAGTCCAGGCACTGTTTGAACGTGACGGGCTTGAATGCTGCCTCCTGGCCCTCAACCGGTGGAAGTTTCTCCAAGGGTACGTCGATAAACATGTTGTCCTGCTCGGTCGAACTGTACTTGACCTTCTTGCAATTCAGGCACTGAAGTCGCTGCTCCATGACAAACCGGAAAGGTTGTGTAGGGTCGGGGAAGTTATCAGGGTGTGGTGATCGCGTTATGAGCTTGATCAAGTGTTGAAGGAACTCGAAAGAGTCCTGCTGGCGCATAGTGGAAAACTCAGGATGGCCTCGACCGATCAGATGTTTCAGCATGCTTGGGGCCAGACCCTTCTGATGAGGGTTCTCGGGCGTGTGCTCGGAAGCTATCACGTCGGTGTCAGGCTTCGAGTAGCGGCCGGAAAGAAGGCCATCCGCCATCTTTCGCATCTGCGTCTCCAGGTCTTGTGCCGGGTCCAACACGTTCGGGAGGTCGATCTCGGGGATGTTGTAACGAGACTGGAAGGCGGGCAGGTCGAAGAGACACTGGATTATGCTGGCGAGATAACAGCTGTTGCCGAGGTTCTTCAGTCCTGTCAGGCTGGGACCGAACAAGGGCTGAAGCTCTCTCCCATCCTCCGTTGTCATCGAAAACTCCCAGCGCAAGTTTTGCTCGATCTGCATCTCCGTAAGGCTCTTCTCGGTCTTGACTTGCTCGGCCAAGATAATTCCCCAGTTGGCCAAATGCGCAGCTATGTCGTTGTCGACTCGTTCATCGTCACACTTGTAGCAGTATACGTCGGCAGTCCCCTCGGGCGTGATGGAGCCAAGCTTGACGGCCACGCCATGGTTCGACTCGGTAGCATGGGCTAGTCCGTGAGAGTGGCCACCCACACCGCCAAACTGAGCACGACCGCAGCCAAGGTTGCCGCACTCCAAACATAGCCAGAGGTTCTCCTTCAAATCACACTTGGCACACTGTCCCAGCTCGCCGCTGATCTTTCGGGGTTCCTGCTGCTGCAACATCAAGATGTGCTCGCACGTAGTAAGCTCTTGCTCCCAGGCCTTGACCTCTTCCTGCCGCGAAAATGTATTTGCCTTCATAACACCATCGATCATGGAACTAAGCTTCGGGTTGGAGCTATCAAGCTCCTTGGCGCATTCGAGGCACTTGACCGTGGTGGCCACATCGTATCGGTCGGCTTCGGTTTCGGCGGCGATGGCTAGCTTTGTGATCTTGGCAGGTGGCTCGTCCTTAACGACCTTCTTGCGGGATCGGCGGATGTTGAGAGCGAGGGGATGGCTGCGGAGAGCGTAGTGAAGATGGGAGTGGGTTCGCAAGCCGGTACAGCCACCGTTGAAGCATTGTAGGCAGACATCAAGTCCGGTCGGGTCATCCTGGAGAGCCACAGATTAGGAGCATGAACGAGAGCAATCAAGTCATCGTTGACTGGCTTACAATGGAGTCGAAGCATTGGGTGCAGTCCTCTCGATAGACCGACTGAGCAGGAGTGGGTGGATTCAGAGCTGCGAGATAGGTGTCAGTTTCAAACGGGCGCAAGCAGACGAACATGACAGTACACACTGGCTGAGTCGAGGTGAGGACACGACATGGCGGGCAACCGTGTTTGCGCAAGAGAGGCAGCGAACAACAGGTGGAAGAGGGCTTGGGTATACGGTGAAGGGAAACAAAGTGGTCCGAAAGGAATGAATACACCTTGACTACGCCGATGATGGGCTCAGTCACAGAAAAAAGGGAAGATGGAGAGAAGTCGAGCCGGCTCCCAACCGCTTGGAATGTTTATGGTGAGAAAGAGCCGAGGGCTGAAGGCGGGCAGCGCAAAGCAGTGAGTGATGCGACTGGCAACCGAAGCTCAGCTCAGCTTGCATGAGGTGGGGTTGACCGCTGTAGAGGGGCAATTCCGTAGCGGGATCTGCTGGGTAGACTAAACGGCTGTCTGACGGTCGGGCATTTCCAACCGTCATTTAATGGTCAAACCTATCCAAACGTCGGAAAGCTTCGACGTATACTATTTTCGACGTCGAGCTGCTCTTCGACGTTTGAACAAGTTTCGACGCTTAGAAATATCTCGACGCTGCACACTTTGCTAGGACCCTTAGGTCTGCAGCACTGGTCTCGCCGGCCCTTTGCAGCGCTGCTAGCAGCACCCCCCTTTGCAGCCCCCCTCTGCAGCCCATTCACAGCCCATTCCCATTCAAAAGGAAGTCGCGATAGCTTCACATATAGACCTGAATATAATTGCCGCCCGCGTGCTATAACTTAATCCGTATTTCGTAATCGCCGTAGCTTAATTGAATGTTTGTTGTCTTTTGCATTTGTAAACTTATCGTTCGAATCGTGTTGTGACTTGTATTATATTATTGTAACTAGCGTTCTGTTTCACGTCCCGTATAAATAGTATAGGACGGGGAGTAGAACGTTAATTTTTGCAGTGGTGTTAGCGTGTTTCGACGCTTTGCATATTCGACGCTTAAATTTTTCGACGTTTAAATAATTTTAAACGTCGAAACTAACCTAACCGCTTAAAATATAAAACCGTCGCTCAACCCTCCGTTTCTTTAGGCGTTGAGCCCTAGGTTAACTATTGATTGACCGTCTATATACGGTTTATTGTAGTGGGCGAATTCTGGTACGGTTGCGACCTCACTGCCCCGCGTCTTGAAGCCACAACAAGCAGGGGGTGGGGGCGTCCACTCCATCTGAAGCCCCCGCCGAGGGGGCAGCACAGCCACACGTTGAAAGTACCTCGGAGTTTCGCGTCGTCGGAGCCGAGCTGAGACCAATGCACCTCGGATCTGATAAAAAATTGCATGGCGTAAGAAAGATGGGGCACTGTGCTGGCTTCCGGAAGTTCCAACACAGCACTGTAATCAGAGGTGCTTATCGCCGCGACAGAAAGGAAAGTTACAGTGCGGACGAATTGATAAAGACTTATGATTTCATTGCTGGGCAATTTGAGTTATCTGATTCGCCACGGAGCTCCTCTCTCAGACCCCGAGATCGCCGCGCCGGCCTAGCAACCTGGATTGATGGGCATTCTACTCCCGTCATTAGTGATCATCTTCCATTGCTCGTCAACTTCACCGTTTCCCATTCCTTAAACCACTCTACCTACCTACGGTCTCCATCTTCCATCTCCCGCATCCTTCCATCTACCAACACCACCAACCGAAATCGACAGATTGATCGACGTCATCGTTGATAACCAAAAGCAAGATGTTCTCGAGAACACTCGCCAACACCGCTCGCCGCGCCGTCGCGACTTCGGCCCCTCGCGTGGCTATGCCCGTGCGCCAGACGCTCAATCCAGCCGTCGCCAACGTCGCCCGACGATCCTATCACGAGAAGGTGCTTGACCACTACAGCCGCCCGCGCAATGTCGGTTCCATGCAGAAGAACGACGCCGATGTTGGTACGGGTCTGGTTGGCGCTCCGGCCTGCGGCGACGTCATGAAACTGCAGATCCGCGTCGACCCCGACAACAACACCATCTCCGACGTCAAGTTCAAGACCTTCGGCTGCGGCAGTGCCATCGCGAGTTCGAGCTACCTGACTGAGTTGGTTCGCGGCATGACCCTGGATGAAGCTGGCCGCGTCAAGAACACCGAGATCGCCAAGGAGTTGTGCTTGCCACCCGTCAAGTGTAGGTCATCCTTCTGTGTTGGGCCCGTCATTGTGCCGGCTTCTTCTCGCTGCTATGACCATGTACTGACATGCTTTCGCTAGTGCACTGCTCCATGCTGGCGGAGGACGCCATCAAGTCCGCCATCTCCAACTACTACACCAAGAACCCCAAGGCTCAGCCCACAAACCTTGCCGGTACCGAGATGAAGATGCCCCCTACTGGTGAGACTGCCTCCACCTCGGCAACGGCCTAAGCCATTCATCCTGTCGGAGGAAGTCGTCACCAGGGTACAATCACAATACATCTTCCAAGTACGAAATGGTTTGGGTAGCTTCGGCGAAAGCTGCCCCCTTGTGTGGGTGGATCACGGTCGTTGATTCTTTTACGCCGTCTACTGGTCGGTCTATGTGCATTCGCCACATCACCGTTGGAGTTGGAGCGCTATGGATTCAGGGGGTTTCGTGAGGCAACACAACGTTTTTCTATTGCCTGCCGGTTGACGCATCAATTGTATCATACTCATGCGCACAAAATGAATGCTTTGGGCTCATGATTGCCATGCCACACATGCTCAATATGGCAGATCTAGGTGTTGCACCTTAAGTGATCTAACTCATCAGACTGCAGTTCATCCTATCTCTGCCGATAGGATGGGTGTAGGAATAGGCACAGTAAGTACGAAGTACTGTATAAGGTCTGATGCTGTGATTTTCAGAGGTGAATGAAGGCCCAGTAAATAAAGGCCCAGCCACATGAATGACCGATGAGCCGAACCACTGGTTGACTGGCAACACCGAGGACTGAAACTGGAGCGAGAAAACAAGCGCAGGACCCTGCATACGATAAGCGCTTATCTTATCGCGCAGCCCCGAACTTTTTTTCCCCAATGCGACATTCGCAACGTACGGATAACACCTGCGTGCCTTGTAGACGCAACTTTCTTTGCGCATTCCTCTTTACTAGCCGCAATCATGTCCAAACACCTCCTTGAAGATGCCGACGTGGAGGTGACAATCCCACTGAAGAAGTCCAAGAAGGACAAGAAAGACAAGAAAGACAAGAAGGAGAAAAAGGCCAAGAAGGAAGCCAAGCTGCAGGAAGAGTCCGAGTCCACGCCCGTAGTCCAGAGCGAGACAGCCGAGCTCGAGACGTCTGACCAAGAAGAACCTAAGAAGAGCAAGAAGGACAAGAAGGAGAAAAAAGACAAGAAAGAAAAGAAGGAGAAGAAGGAGAAGCGAGCGAAGAATGGCGACGATCAAGACGGCGACCAGGCCACCGAGGATCGCAAGTCCAAGAAGAGCAAAGACAAGAAGTCGAAGAAGCGGGACGCCGAAGAAGACGCCCAAGGAGACACCATCATGACCGGAACGACCGACGAGCTCGCCAACGGGGAGGTCGCAGTAGCGAAAGCCACGACCACTCCCACCGGCGCTCCTCAGATGTACGTGCAGTCGGAATCTTTGGCCTCAGTGCCCGAGACCGAGATCGCCAGTTTCCTGAGCAAACACGAGATCGTTGTCACCGACCCCTTGTCCGAGAAGACGCTGCGACCCATCATGCAATTCGACCAGCTCCCCTCGTCCACCCTCATCTCCAAAAACCCTTTCAAGTCCTTCAAGAACCCCACACCCATCCAAGCGGCCTCGTGGCCCTTTGGCTTGTCTGGTCGTGACATTGTGGGTGTAGCTGAGACGGGATCCGGCAAAACCATTGCCTTCGGTCTGCCTTTGGTGTCGGCCGTGATGGGTATGCCGGCGGCCAAGGGCCCCGGAAGAATACGCGCGGTGGTGGTGTCGCCCACCCGCGAGCTGGCCATGCAGACCAACGAGCAGCTATCTAGCCTGGGCGCGATGGTCGGTCTGAAGACTGTATGCGTGTACGGGGGTGCGTCCAAGGACGACCAGCGGGTGCTACTGAAGAAGGCCGACATCATCGTGGCTACGCCCGGGCGGCTGAAGGACTTTTTGGAAGAAGGTTCCGTCAAGCTGGACAACGCGCGGTTTGTGGTGCTAGATGAGGCGGACCGCATGCTCGACAAGGGATTCGAGGACGACATCAAGCGGATCATCGGGTGCACGCCGCGGAAAGAGTCGCGGCAGACCCTCATGTTCACCGCGACGTGGCCGCAGAGCGTGCAGGCTCTGGCCGCCACCTTCATGGTGTCGCCTGTCAAGATCCAGATCGGCGGTAATGAGAGCGGCGACCTGCAGGCCAACACGCGGATTGAGCAGCGCGTCGAGGTGGTGGACCCGCGCGGCAAGGAACAGCGGCTGTTGCAGATCCTCAAGGCCCAGCCCCGGAATGAGCGTGTCCTGGTCTTTTGCTTGTACAAGAAGGAGGCCACGCGCGTCGAGGGCTTCCTCCAGCAGCGCGGTATCAAGGTGGTCGGCATCCACGGCGACTTGAAGCAGGAACAGCGGACCCGAAGTCTCGATGCTTTCAAGAAGGGACAGACGCACGTCATGGTTGCCACCGACGTGGCAGCTCGTGGCTTGGATATTCCCGAGGTGAAGCTGGTGGTCAACGTCACTGTAAGTTTTGCCTTCTTACATGCGCCTTGAAACCTCCCAGGTGTGCTGATTCTCTGGACACAGTTCCCCCTTACCATCGAAGACTACGTACACCGCATTGGCCGTACCGGGCGTGCCGGCAAGACAGGCCAGGCCATTACGCTATTCACAGAACATGATAAACCGCACTCTGGGGAGTAAGTCACAGCTCATTCCATCAGTGGTGGAAATGCAAATACTGACCGCGCGACTACAGGTTGATCAACATCCTCAAGCAAGCCGGACAGCCGGTACCGGAGGACCTCTTGAAGTTCGGTACGACAGTCAAGAAAAAGGCGCATTCTACGTATGGCGCCTTCTACAAGGACGTGGACATGTCCAAGAAGGGCACCAAGATCACGTTCGACTGAGGGTGCTTCATGGGTGCGTTAATTATTACAGACGATGACGGCTCGTTCGAAGGGGAGCCACCAGGTTCTCGAGCTATCATGATGGCCCGGACTTTCCTACCATAGAGCGATAGCGGTCCATGAGGAAACGTCGCTCGGTGTAGGCGCTGACTTTGTATCAGCTTGGCCATGGTAGCAGGTTGGGGAAGGCAGCGTGTGATACGAGAGCATTAGAGAGGGGTAAAAGATGATAGACTCACATGAAGAGGACATACGGCATGGCGATAACGCCTACCTTGACGAGGTCCCTAAATATATGCGACGATACACCGCCCACCGTCATGCCAGCCCTGTGAAGCGTGCCCCAGAACGTAGCAGCACCAACAACATGAAGCGCCATGCCACTCGGAGCAATAGCACTCCACTGAAATTCCACGCCATGTTCCTTGAAGTACCGTGAGATGAAGCTGCCGCTCCACACAATACGGCAGGCCATATTAATACAGTTGGCATACACCAGACCGGCGGCGCCCAGCTCGAGGACGCGCAGGGAGACGAAGCCGGCGAGGCCGAAGGCGAGGCTGAAGGCGCCCATCCACAGGCTCTGGCGGTGGACCTGGGCCTCGTCGGCGACGGAGCTGACGAAGGCCTCGGCCACGCCGTTGACCGCCAGCAGCGGCAGGTACAGGCAGTAGCGGGCGAGCACGGTGCCGGCGCCGCTGGCCGCCCAGCGCGCGCCCGCTACCAGCTGCACCAGCAGCGGCGCCGCGTAGGGGCCCACGCTCACCACCGCCAGGCTGAGGAGGAGGTAGGATTTGAGCAGGGCCTGGAGGTCCTCGGCGGCTTTCTTGGTGGCAGGTCGGGGGGTGGATTTTGACGAGGGGGGCGAGGAGGAGGAAGAAGAAGACAGCAGCTTGCTGAAGTAGTTCCGGCTGCTCTCCTCGATGGGCTGGAACACCAGGCGCGCCAGCAAACTGCCGTAGTTGTTGGCGAGCGCGTAGACGCCCTGGCTCTGGGGGTCGGAGAGGATGGACACCAAGAAGGTGTCGCCCTGGGTGAGGAGGTGCTTGACGAAGCTCTGGGCCAGGAGGCTGGACGCGAGGTGCAGGGCGGGTTTCGCAAAGTAGCCGGCCACGAACCCTTCATCTTCGTCTCCCTCTCCCTTTGCCTCTCCGCCCCGTCGTCTGCTCACGACTTTCCGCGGGAACAGCGAGAACCCGTCCGCCACCGCCAGCCGGGCCCCGTGCCACGCGTACACGGCCAGCAGCGCGAGCCCGTAGGCCAGCTGGCCGAGGGCGAACGGCAGCACGCCCAGGTCGCGGTCCGCAGCCCGGGACTGCCGCGCGAAGACGAGGAAGGTCACGCCGCAGCGCAGCAGGGTGGCGGCGGCCTCGGCGGCGGCGCGGGGCCCCACGCGCAGCGCGTGCTGCAGGGCGGCGAACGCGGGCTCGGAGGCCAGCTCGGCCAGCGCCGCCACCGCGTACACGCGCAGCGCCGCGCCCAGGTACGGGGTGGTGCGGGCGGTGGCCGCGTCCACGCAGCGCAGGTAGGCGGCGCCGAGGGCGGCGGCGGCGGCCAGGCCGAGCAGCGGGCTCAGGTGGGCGAGGTTGACGACGGCCTGGCTGCTGCTGCTGCGCCCCTTTTCGTGTGGTGTTGAGGGGGAAGAGGAAGAGGAAGAGGAAGAGGAAGAGGAAGAGGACGAGGGCTGCCGCTGCACGGCCACCCGCAGGCTCTCCCGCGCGAAGAACACCACCGACAGGTAGTAGACCTCGAGCTGGGTGGCGACGCCCAGGCGCTGCGCCGTCACGAACCGCAGCAGCGCCTGGTTGGCCGCGAAGGTCAGCGCGCGCGAGCCGATCTGCAGGATGATGAGCAGCGAGGCGCCGCGGACGGCGGAGCCGGTTTTGGCGTTGGCGTTGGCGTTGGCCTCCTCCCCCGCGGCGGCGGTTTTGGGTTGGGCGGATGCTGGAGAGGCATCGTCTCGGCTCTCCTTCTCTGGCTCCGGCATGGTGGGTGAGTGCGGCGGACAGTCGTTGATGTCGATGGTGATGCGTGGCTTCAAGAGTCGGGATGTCACGATATCCAGGTACAGGAGGTTGGTATGCAGCTATCGGCGATTTGTGACTGGTCCCTTATCGCTATATCCAGAACCTTGCTTAGTCATCCCAGCATATCGGCTTGTAGGTGCAATCTTCTTTTCGCACTATTTCGGCCAACTCTGAGTAACGTTGTGATACTGGCAAGCCGGCAGCAGGAGCCGAACAACAACCCTCTGTGTTCCTAGACATGAGTTGCTAGAGAACGTCGGCGTCTTGCTCGAGCAATTGGCGCCTCCATTGATCAGACCGTCAGCCTGGGAAGAGTCCACGTCGCTATTGCTGCTCCACATACTGATCTCACCTGAAGACCTGGGACTAGGCCGTCTCTGTCTTTCTCCCAGAGCAATTCAAGACCGGTTTGACTATGTGAAGGAGTCAAAAATGATCTCTTGTCGCTTATGTTCACAGCCCACGATGATAATTCGGAGCGACGCAAGGTTGACCTCCGTGTCACGTACGGTAAGGTATCTTCCCTCGCCTCCATTCGTGGCGTGGTGAATGAGACCAGCTGGGACGAAGGAAGCCTCTCCTCTCAAACCGTCTTTCTAACGTCTTTGCGACAGGGCAGACGGGGGTTTATCTGAGGTCTACGCGAAGTGCGACGATAACATCCGCAAACAATGGGCAGGAATGGGATTGTGAGGAGTCTCTTTCGAACGAGATTCGCCTAAGTCTACCCAGTTGTTACATGTCACAGGAACTGTGACTATTAAGGGCTAACGGGTACGACGGACGACGGACGACGCGACGACAGCTGAGCCATTTGGCAGACCTCCGAAGTAAACGCCGACGGCTTCTATTTCCTACCCGACTTAGCACACAACGGTGCTGTCCACCCAATCAGGCTGAGGGATTACACCATGGCGCATTCAATGAATCATCATGACTGGCCGAAGCACTACAAAGCCAACAATGGGATCAAAGATGGTGCTTTCAACCGCCATCTGAAGCCCTAAGTCCTTACTGCAACATATTGACTGGTATCTCTGTATTCACTAGCTTCAATCCTTCCCTCGCTGCGTATTGTTGGCGCGTGGTACCACCTTTGCCGGCATCCAATCCTAAGGTCGTTCAAACCTCGCTTTCGCACTCGGTACCATAAAGTTTGGTGATCCTGATCATTTGGGTCACACCTGACGACGTGTCGTTCAGTATTTGGCATTTACTTCACCACCAGGGCCTGAGAAGTCGTCTGCATTCAATGTGACTTGGTCCTCTGTCATTAGTATAGCGGCATTTACGAGATACCATTCATAGTGATCTCCAGGGTCCAGCGAAGGTATCGGATCGCCTGGCTCACTTAAAGACCACCTGTGCCGCTGTTTCTTCTTGCCTTCTAGTCCCTACTTCGACAAACCCCCCAGGAAGCGCATCACCTTGCCCCCCAACCGAGACATGGCGGCCTCCACGGATAGTCACGACCCCAGTAAGACCGCGGGAGACAATGACCATGAATTCGAAGGCGTGGTTCGCAGGATGTTGGCTGGAGACTTCGAGGACTGGCCCAACGAAGCCGGTGTAAGTGCTTTCTATCTGACCCTACCACCTGCTGCAAGCTTCAAACAGAACCAACTGACCACACGCGTAGTTTGAGGGCCTGACCGAAGTGCGCGGTCCAGTCGAGCTCCGAGTACAAGGGACGATCCCCTCTTGGGCGGCAGGTACGCTCTACCGCACTGGACCCGGACAGTACGACGTGACGGACACGCCGAAGGGGACATTCCGGACGACGCACTGGTTCGACGGGTTTAGCCACTCGCACAAGTTCTCCATCTTAGCCGGCGACAGCGAAGATGCGCCGGTCCGTGTGGAGTACTCGTCCCGCCGCCAGGCCGAGGACTACGTGGCCGCGATCCGCGAGACGGGGAAGCTCCCCGGGTTATCGTTTGGGCAGCGCCAGGACCCGTGTATCGGCCTCTTCGCCAAGGTCATGAGCCTATTTCAGCCGGCAAGGGGCGCGGCAGGGAAATCTCCGAGCTCGCTCAACATCTGCGTGGCCGTGAATGAGAACGTACCGGGCCTGTGCTCGAAAGACCAGCAACAGCAGCAGCAGCAGAATGGTACTGGCCATCGAAGTGGTGGTGGTGGTGCGCAGAACCTGTGGGTAACTACCGACGCCGGCGTCATGAAGGAGGTCAGTCCGGCGACGCTGGAGCCGATAGGCGTGGCCCGGCAGGCAACGCTGCACCCGGATCTCAAGGGCCCTCTCAGCTGCGCGCATGCCCAGCGCGATCCCGAGACCGGCGACTTGTACAACTTCAACCTGGACCTGGGCTACTACACGACGTACCGGGTGTTCCGGACCAACGCGGCCGACGGGACGACGGACATCCTGGCCACGATATGCCAGAACGACGTCAAGCCAGCCTACATCCACTCCTTCTTCCTTTCACCGTCGTACGTGATCCTCTGCGTCACCTCCGCGCACCTGGGGCTCGGCGGCGTTAGCGTGCCGTGGAACGGCAACATCGCGGACGCCATCCTGCCCTTCGACACCTCCAGAGAGTGCAGGTGGCTCGTGGTGGACCGGCGCGGCACCGCGGGGGTGGTGGCGACCTTCACCAGCCCGGCGGGCTTCTTCTTCCACAGCGTGAACGCATTCGAGGAGGCCGACGAGTCCACGGGGGAGACGAGCGTGTACTGCGACGTGGTGGAGTACCCGTCCCTGGATATCATCCGCAGCTTCGAGATGGACGTGCTGCGGCGGCGGGACCGCAACCAGTTCTGGGCGGACGCGGCGCGCGGCCGGCAGACGCTGTCGCGGCTGGCGCGGCACCGGCTGCGGATCCCCGCCCCCGCGTCGTCATCAGGGGAAGAAAACAAGACCACCACCACCACCACCGCCGCGCAGACGACGACGGAGCGGTGCTGGACGGTCCGCGCCCCGCGCGTCGGCGAGCTCCCCACCATCAACCCGGCTTACGCCGCGCGCCGCCACCGCTACATCTACAGCCTGCCGGCGCGCGGGCACAGCGGGTTCCTGGACGGCATCGCCAAGACCGACACGCGCACGGGGCAGGCCGTGTTCTGGGACAACCCGCGGGGCCACACGCCCGGCGAGGCCGTGTTCGTGGCGCGGCCGGGCGGCGCGGCGGAGGACGACGGCGTGTTGCTGAGCGTGGTGCTCGACGGCTTCGGCAAGACCAGTTACCTGCTCTGCCTGGATGCCCGGGACATGCGGGAGCTCGGCCGCGCCGAGTGCGGGTGGGCGGTTGGCTTTGGGTTTCATGGGATTCACTCTAGGGCTTCCTAGCTCTCGCCACCCCCCGAGGGGCGAGTGCGATGAGGAGTTCTTCGGCCCGCGTGGTGTAGTCCTGGGTCTGGGTTTCTTCTGAGGAGGGTGGAGCGAATCGCTATCATATTGACTTACCTTACCCGAGAATCTAAGCGCTGCCTGCTGGATGAGGGAGCGTATAATATCCATGCAGCGCCTGCTTCATGTCAAGTTACCACAGGAGGTAGAGTCTCATACAGCTCCCACAGCCTGTTGATATGACCGACGGTTGGTTGAGATGACTTAGATAGGAAGCATATCTAAAACAGCGAGAGTTCCTCCGCAGTCTTGAAGTATGACTCCTACGTGTACAGTCGGTATGAATACAACGAGGTTCTCATGGGCTGACGGACAACAGGAGGTCTTGACTTCGGTATAGTGACAATAAAGTCACCTTATAGCTCGTAGTCAGGAGCAACCATTTTGAGACAGCGCAAGAGGATCATATACCATTACAACCCTATCCCTAAACTAACCCTAACCCTAACTAACCCTACGTCAGGTTTGGGCAAAGGTGGGATGCAGAAGACTGCCCGGTTATAGCTCAGGATAAGCACGATGAAAACTTCAGGAGGCTACAAGCGCGCCGACGCCTTCTCCCGCCCGTCTTGAAAAGTCAATGTGTCCGTACTTTGTCCACCCCTTGTTTCCAAGGCGGAGAATGATCTGTCGGTTGGCGAAGTGCTGGGTATGGTGGTAGTCGTCGTGATGCTTGACCGACTCCCAGCCGACATACACGAGGTAGCACCATGGATG
Organism: Xylariomycetidae sp. FL0641; assembly: GCA_022376655.1. Taxonomy (NCBI): domain Eukaryota; kingdom Fungi; phylum Ascomycota; class Sordariomycetes; species Xylariomycetidae sp. FL0641. The sequence goes on along the minus strand of JAJJKE010000145.1, from coordinate 6,217 downwards.
GCCTCGGACGGGAACAGTAAACTTAGAGCTGCTGGACCAAATATGCCTCCAAGTGATCAAGTCCATCAGAACCCCTGATCTCACTGCTCAGCCAGTCGTCACCGGCAAGATCCTACACGCAAGACCAGACCATTCAACACGATGGATCCCATCACGAACTTCGCAGTCCCAGACCCGTACGAGTACTTGCGGGGGTTTGGATCGTACCACTAGTTGGTAACTATGTACAATGTCGGCACCTCGCAGCAGGACAACCATTCACCGGAGTGAAATCAGAACGGAAGCCATCGCCGGCGCACTCCCATAAGTGATCAGCTCGCCGCAAAAGCCGCCACCAGGCCTGCGCACCGAGCGGATCAGCGGCGCATCCTTCACGGCGCCGCGCCATCAGAACCGGCAGACGTGGCTCTACCGGGCGCACACCTCGCCGGCGCACCGGGGGGGGGGGGGGGGGTTCACCCCCCCTGCAGGCGGGCCCCGTGGACGCACCCGCCGGCGCCGCGGCACCTGACGCCGAACGCACGCGTACCCGTGGCCGTCCATCCCCGTGCCGTCGTCGTCCGCGGAACCCTCAGCCTGGCCGCCTGCTGGCGCGTAACGGGCCCAGGAAAACGCGGGCTGGCGTTGTGGGTGTTCCGGGGTGGGCGCGGACATGCCGGCGCGGGCGCTGGACGTGCTCACGGAGCTGGGGCGCCTGTGCGTGCGGCTGGGCGAGGTCGCGGTCGTGCCGCGCGGCGTCGGGTAGGTACCGCGTCACGCTGCCGGCGGACGCCGCGCAGGGTGGTGGTGGTGGTGGTTGTGGTGGTGGGAGAAGTGAAAGGCGGCGGCCGTTCTGCCGCGGCTACATACGTCTGCGAGCTCTTTCGAGGGCCACTTCCGCCTGCCGGGCCTGGGGGTCGTCGGGGCTGTGCGAACGTGCGGGATTTTCCAGGTGCCGGTGGCGTGGTGCGACGACGAGGGAACGAGCAGAGGAGAAGACGCAGAAGAAGAAGAAGAAGAAGAAAAGGGGGAGGGGGACTGGATGACCATCAGCAGCCTCGCCGGCCGGCTGGCTCTGGTCGTGCCGACAGGCAGCCGCACTCGCCCTTCGACGTCGCGGCCTGGCACGACACCTGCTACCCGTACAAGTACGACCTGGCGCGGTTCACGGCGCCGGGCAACGCGCGCTTCGACGAGCACGCCACGGTGCTGACGGCGGGAGTGGCTTGTCGACTTCGCGGTGATCCCCGCCCGCCGCGCCTCCAGGTCCGTCCGCCCGCGACACGCTGTGGCTGCTCTGCCCTGCGACCACCGCAACGCCGTGCAGGAGTTCTACGCCCCCCGTCGTGCACGCCCAGGACCCGGAGTTCCCGCCCGACCGCGCCGGCCTGCGGCGGTTCCGCCCCTTCGCCGCCGGCCGCGACGGCGCTGTGGCCCCGCATGGCGCCGCCGAGGCCGAGTTCTGCCGGGCCCGCCGGCTCGATACGGAAACGCCCGCCATGCTGCAGGACGACGGTATTACGATGAGTGATTGGGCGTACGAGGTCGGGGTCAAAATCTTTGTGGGGAAGGCGAAGGAGGAGGCCAAGCTGTGAGACACGGCTTGCCTTGTCGTCGGGGATCAGTACCAAAAGGCATTCTATTATTTCTGCCAAGAGACTCGTTCAAGACCTACCTACCTAGGGTATGCGGTTCATCTGGACTATGTTGTAGTACAGCGAGCCTGAGGCAAGTTCTGTGGCCAGGTTCCTGCTGTATACAGGTATCGGTCCCTTGCCCCCTTAACCCTTTAAGGGGTGTTTGCGGTTGAGGGGTTGATGATGGCTTCACCAGTGCCTAGTTCTTCCACTGTGTCATCTGTGAAACCACAGTCACTGTGGTCTCTGGAGATGGTAGAAGCCGATTGAACACCGATCGTGTATATGCTGGCGATACCCGTGAGTGGGGGGTGAATTCGGTAATACTTTCTGCCCGAAACCGACTTCGTAGTGGCCTACTCCAACTCGTTGTAGATGTAATCATGTAATCCGATATCCGGGTATAGCTTTCTACGCACCGGTCAGCATGCTGGGTAACAGTCGCGGGCAGACTCCAATTGGCCAGGGCTAATTGTGCTTTGCATCACAGACGAAAGCCACCGACATGAAGTCATGTTCATTGGAAGAATCACTGCTATGCTGCCAAGATGCAGCTGGGAGTCATTGGCTCGGTGGTGATGGTGTGTTGCACTCCTTTGACCTGCCCTCCCATTCCCCATGTCGGGAGTTGCGAGATTGCGTCAGGGAAATGCCGAGGGGTCAGGCAATAAGAAGAACACAAGGCGTCACCCGTATCGTCCGATCTGCCCAAGCCCAAGCTGGCAACGAAGGTAACGAACAGAGAGAATACAACCCCAAGCCCGCGATTCTACTCCAAGATGTCACCAGCTAGGACGCTTGCAGATGTCGACCACTTCGAACCGGTCGCGCCCTCGAAAGAACCCATCGACTTTGCCGAGTTGCACACGATCGACCTCTCGCAGTATGACAAGGGTCCCGAAGCCCGTCGCGAGCTGGCGTCACTGGTCAAGCAGGCGATGACCACCAAGGGCTTCTTCGTGGTGAAGAACCACGGCCTCTCCGAGGAGGAGATCACCCGGCAGGTGGACATCGGCCACACCATCCTGAAGCGCACCAGCCTGGAAGAGAAGCTCCGCCTGCGGTCCCCCATCCTCGAGAAGGGCACGTACCTGGGCTTCAAGCCCAAGGGCGTTTGGAGCGTGGGCGGCGACCGGCGCGACCGCATCGAGCAGTTCAACATCGCGCGGGACACCACGCAGAACGAGCAGCCGTCCACGCTGGAGCCCTATCGCGAGGAGGTGCAGAACCTGATGGACTTCATCCACAACGACATCCTGGTCAAGCTGCTGAAGCTGTTCGGCATGGCGCTCGAGCTCGACGACCCCGATTACCTGGTCAAGCTGCATGCCTACGACAAGCACGACGAGTCGTGGCTACGTTACAGTGAGTCCATCCGTCTGTCTTGCCCGCGCTCCGTGACACGGCTACGGCCCGTTCCCTCCACGGAGCCTCCCATACACGCTTGCTTCGCTGACCGTGGGAACACACTGTGCCAGTGGAGTACGAGCCGATCCACGACGAGCGCGACGAGGAGAAGAAGTCGCTGTGGCTCAACGGGCACAAGGACTTCGGCTCGCTGTCCCTCCTGTTCAGCCAGCCGATGACCTCGCTGCAGGTGCGGGACGAAGAGGCCGGCGCGGACGCGTGGAAGTACATAGCGCACGAGCCGGGGGCGATAATCGTGAATGCCGGGGAGGTGAGTTAGTTAGGTAGCTACCTACCTACATCCCCAGTACCATACGTCTCTGAATATACTGACACGCCGGGCCAGACCATGCGGTGGTGGACGGGAGACTACTTCAAGGCGGCCATCCACCGGGTGGTGGAGCCGCCGCGGGACCAGATGGGCCACGGGCGCAGCGGCGTGTTCTACTTCGCCATCCCCAACGACGAGGTGGTCATCAACACGCTGCTGGACCGCAGCCCGCTGCTGCGCGGCGCCGGCGTCGCCATGGCCCACGCGCCCGGCGACGCGCCCACCAGCAAGGAGTGGGCCAACGGCCGCATCGTCTTGACCGCCCAGACCAGCTGGGGCATGGAGAAGGACGGGGAGGCCGTCACCGAGAAGGTCGGCAAGGTCACCACTACTTGGTTCAAGTGAGGTGGTGGTCGTGAGCCGGGCTGTGATCTGGCGGGAGCACGAAGCGAGCTCCCTGGAGAAGATATGGGCGGTTCTTTCATTGTCCTACTCGGGGTCCGGCCGGACCTTACGAATGATTATTATCTGTACGTACCTAGGTAATGCCGTGTAGGTACGTCTTGAAGACGGTCGTTCGATTCCCATACACAGACACAGACACAGAGAATGATCGGGTGTTTCACTTGTCCCTTTTTGCGCCATGTTGCGTGGTCTTCTGGCCTCTCCAGGCTCGCTCACGAGTTACTTGTTATGGATGCCGAATGGGTACCTACCGTAAATATATGTATCACTACGAACGAAACTCTCAAGTCCACAGACAGACCCGAGTCCTTCAACACGCACCCGGATGACCATTCATCCTCTCTCGGCGTCGCTAAGATGAAGCTCATCCCTTGTGCCATTTCGTTCCTATGGTATGCCGCGCTGGTGGCAGGCAACGGAGGCTACGTGAACGACGGACCCATGAAATGCGACCAGATCGATCTCTGGCTGGGACTGAACCAGAGCGAGGTGATGCAGATCATAGCTACGTGCCCGACCGGGAGGACGAACGATTGGTGCGTGCATCCGTGACTGACTGCCTGCCTACTTAACCTACTACTGTTCATAGAAACTGCTGTTAACTAACCACGCCTACGCAGGCTTTGCACGCAGATCCCGCTCGCGTGGTGCTTTGGAAACGACTACGGCAACCTGATACCCAAGAGGAAGTATGCCTGCGCGCCCACGCCCCGCGAAGGGCCGCGTACTGATTTCATCGCAGCGGCTCCATGGACGGGTCGTGCTACGGCTGCGAGATGAAAGGCGCGGAGTTGACCTGCCACTGCGACCCGGGGCTGGACATCCTGCCCGCCGGGTGGGGGCTGACGTCCATCGACACCAGTCAGTCTACATGCCTGCCTACCTCTTACCTACCTGTCAGAGAGCGCGGCGGGACGGCTCTTGCTGATATATACTTACCTATATATGTCTAGACCCGGTGCTGGAGAACCGCGACGGTTGGCTCTTCTGCTTCGATTTCCAGGCGAAGCGCTGCGATGGGACCGTCAACCCTGTTGAGAGCCCGGTTACCGTGAGCTTTGCTTGACGTCCGCGGCTGGGAGATATGTCAGTACCTAGCTGGCCAGACAGAAGGGGTTGACGCGTCCTGCGTGGGAGGGCTTTTCTTGGGGCTGCGCTGCTGATCAGGACTACTGGCTCACGGCCACCATGGGTTGTTGGAAAGATCGCCCATTGAATGGGGTTATTTACTTGTGAACAGGGTGCGTGTACAGCAGTGGCCCATCATGGCATCACCGCCCAACCGCCAACTGCCCACTATGGCTATGATGTGACCGTGGCTCCGTAGGTGGTAGATGAATCATTGGTTATACTCGGCAGTGGCGGGACCTATCTGGACTCTGGTGGTGTGAGACTAGGCACAGAGGAACGTTGGGCAGTGAGACCACATAGCTCAATCACTGGAATGACTGGGATAGCAAGCATGGTTCTGAGCGGCAGTCTATAGCAATGTGTTATATTCAGGTGGTAGCAGGGCATCTGGATAGGCCGTCTGGGAATCTATCTACAGCCAGTTTCGGTGGTACACGGTCTCACAAATGGACAGACCGCCGTTATCTGCTGTATATATCCAAGCCCCGTTCACCTCACAGCACGTCACGCTAATCAGCTCGACTGCTCCTGAAGGAATTTCTCCATATCCGTCGCAAGAAGCTCATGGGTATGCGAAGTCCTATCCCACGCGATCAGCAGGCATGACAGCCGCCACGGGGTTGGTCAGGTACTTACATATGCGCCGAGTTGAACCAAAAATACTGATCGAGCGACAAGCAGCCGTACTTGGCGGGGTGGCGCTGGACGTCCGGGTTCTCGAACGCCTCGCAGTACGCCGTGGTATTGCGGATGCCGTACCGTGCCGGGTGGTCCAGCACGCGATTCAAGAACGTGTTAGCATCGTACAGCAGGGCGGTGGCGTCGGGGTGGCTGGCCGCGAACGCGGCGGTATGGCGGGCCAGCGCGTCGTTCCACCAGGCGACCATCTCTCGGCTCGGCAGCGGCGTATCCGTCGCGACGTTGGCGGCGGTGCGGTCGAGGGGCGGGAGGTTGACGAGCAGGAAGCGGGCGTAGCCGGCGGCGTACATGGGGGCGACGGTCTCCTCAAACACCGCGGTGATCAACTTGTCGTAGAAGGCCGGGAAGGAGACGTTGCGGAAGTCCGCCGAGTCGATGATGTCGTTGATGCCGATCCAGACGGCGACAAGGGCGCGGGCCTTGTCCATGCCCGGGCCCAGCACCGGCTCCGCCCACGCCAGGTACTGCTGGGTTTGGTTGACGAGGGGGACGGTGTCGTTGTGGTGGGGCGGGAGGAACGCGGCCGAGACGTCGGCGCCCGCGAACGCGAAGTCCCAGAGCTGGCGGTCGCAGGTGGACGGCAGGGTCTCGTCCGCCTCCAGGCCGCCGCACCCCGTCAGGAACTCGA
>JAJJKE010000144.1:0-46831 GCA_022376655.1 Xylariomycetidae sp. FL0641 | reverse complement strand
AGGTAATAAAATGTCTAAATTTTATAACGCCCCGAGCTAAAATAAAAAAAACGTAGGTTATTAATTTTATAAAAATAAATTAAAACGCTTTTATTTAGTTTATATATCATAATTAAATTATTTCGTAATTATTATAGCTATTTTACGCGTAATTTTTAATAATTTGCACTATAAATAATTAACATATTACGTAAAAAAACATATTATGTTTTTTTTAAACCCATTTTAATATAAGCCGCGCTAGTTTTTTTTCGGACCTACTTTTTTAACTTATTTAGTTATTAATATCCCCGCTTAGCTTATTAATGCCCCTACCTAACCCGCCACTTTTTTTTTATTAATACCACTACCTTAGTTTTTATTTTTACCCCCCTTATATTACTTTTTAGCCTTATAAACCTTAAAACTACGCGTAATTAAGCAAATTTAAAAAATAATCGTAAAATAATTATTAATTAATTAATTACTAGTAAATAAGTTTTATAATAAACGCTAAACCCGTGGCGAAAACGTTATAAAACCAAGGCTAACCTTTTTATTAACCTTAATACGGTAAAAAACGCATAACTATAAGCAAACCTTAAATAATATTTAAAAATATATTAAGCAAACTAAAATAAACATAACGTAAACTATTAAACGCCGCTTAATAAAATAAATGTTTTAAACCGCTTAGCCGCTTTTTTTAATAATATTAAAAAATAAAAATAAGCAATTTAATAAAACGTAAAGCTTTTTAATGCGTTTTAATTATTTTTTAATTATTTTACCGTTAATTATAACTTTAATCGTAATAATAAAAAATACCCTAATTAAATCATAACATAATATGCACGGGACTATAATTAATTAAACATTAACCCCGCGGATTAAAAAAATATTTATTAAATATTTAATAAGGCCGTAACGTAAAAAAAAAAGCTATAAACGTTAAGCGTTTTAAAAGTTATATGCAATAACTTTTAAACTTAATACCTTTTTTTGCCCTATTTTCGTCGGCCGTTAACGTATAAACTTTAAAGTTAACCGTATAAAGTATAAGTTTAATTATTTTATAATTATTTTATTATGCTAACTATAATAAATCTTTTTAAGTTTATATAATAATAATAAACTTTTTATTATTTAATAATTAAACCTTATATATAACACCGTAAAAAAAGCTTTTAAATTTTTTAAAAACTTAATTAATATAATATTTAAAAACGATTATTAAATAATTATTAAATAAACGTATACCACGATTATTATATAATTATTTATATTATAGCGTTAGCGTATAAAAGATCTTAATAACGAAAAAGATTAAAAAAACGAAAAAGTTAAAAAAGTCCGTGTCACGGCGTAGTTACGCGCGGTTAATGCTTTAGTAAATTATTTTTTAATTATTTTATATTAATATTTTGTAAAAATAATTGCAAAATATATATATTTTTTTAGAAAACTAATTAAGTTTATATTTTTAAAGGCTTATACCTTAAGCTTTATTAATATAAGCATTATTTTAACGCTATATTAAAAGCTTTAAATTATATAATTATTAACTTTAATTGTTATAAACTTAACTTTATTAATATAGGCGTAATATAAATAACCCTTAAAATATTTTAATATACGCCGGTTTATAACACTTTACCTATATTAACGTTAATAAAAAAAAATACGTATTAATACATTACTTTATTTATTACTATATTTGTAATATACGCGTATAAAAGCGCCTATTTCCTAATTTATACTAATTATAAAAAAATAGTCGAAAAGTATATAATATACGCGCGTTCCGCTTTATAAGCATTAATAATAATAATTAAGCAATATAACTTTTTAAACTTATTAAAATATATAACCGGTTAAATAAATACGTTACGGTAAAGTAAATGCCCTATAAAATAATTTTAAAATAATCTATTAATATAAATTAAAATAAAATTATAATTAATGGCTATTAAGTTTAACTAGGCTTATTAACGGGTATGTTTTTATAATATACTAGTTTTTATATTAAATAAGGCTATAATTATTATATTTATTACTTTTTTATAATAAAACGCACGATTTTAGCCCCCCCCCGTTTTTATACTAACTTAAGCTTAATAATTTTATACATACTAATAAAAATAATAAAATAGTCGTTTTTATTAATATAAAGTCTACGAAAAAAATATTATTTCGCATTTAATAATATTACTTAATAAAATAACATAAAGATCGCCGCTTTATTTAAAACATTATTTAAATAATTAAAAAGGCTAATAAATCACGCGTTTTATAAAGGTTTAGTTTTATTAACTACGTTAAAAAAATTAAAATTTATGCCGCATATAGCAAGTCGCGCCCTTAAGCTAACGCATTTAAAAGCGTTATATAAAAAGTTATTAAATATAATAAAGCTTAAAAGTTTATTTATTATCGCTTACTAGCCGCAACGAAAATAAATATATAAAAAAGAGGGCGCGTTAGCTATAATATGTTAAAATAGTGGCTAATATAAATAATAATACGTTAATTATTTTATAATTATTTTAATTTTTTAATACGTGTTTATTTATTATAACTATAAAAATAATAACTATTATAAATAATAATGCGTTAATTATTTTACAATTATTTTAATCTTTTAATACGTGTTTATTTATTACGACTATAAAAAATACTTACCTAAATCCTTATTAATAATAATTAGCTATAAGTGGTTATAAGTAAAAAATATTTTTATAAAAATATATAAAAACTACTTTTTACCTATTAAGTACTTATAAAAGAGAAGAAAACGTATGGTTAATCTATAAAAATTACTAAGCCTCCTATAGGTTTACCTATTCGTTTCCCACCCATAAACCCGGTCCTATAGGTCACCCACAGGGCTAAAATTCCCATAGGCCATCTATAGGTCTGTGGGAAAAATCCTATGGGTGGGAAGTGCACAAGCCTAGTCAAGAGTACCATCCGCCATTTGGATCACCTGACTGGATTTATCAAGGTCACCAACTTCATCTTCATCGATCTTATCCGTGAGCGACCTCATTCTGAATCAGTATGGTATACGGTCTATTTGAATGGCGACTACTTTGATGAGCCTCTTCTGTACGAATGGGCTGAACGGCGCCCGCGAACGTCCGACGGAACTCTTGAGGACGAGGACTTGGACCCCTCGGCCGTGGACCTCTCGGCCGTTGGTATCAAGAAGCGGTTGGAGATTACTTACTGGCCCGCGCCACAGGTTAGCTACTCCTCTATTTAACCTCGCTTATAACTTCACGACACGTCATACACCCGGAACTGACTTTCAAAGAAGCATCCGTTCGACGATCGCGGCAATTGCGTGTACGTGCAGAATTGCGCGGCTCGGAGGCTCAGTGAGCTGCTACAAGACGTCGTCGACGAAAGAAAGCCCTTAGATCGTGACTTCCCAATCTATGTTGCCGGGGCTCACCCTGCTGAGATATCGCAGAGACTTAATGCCGGTAGGTGTTCCCAGCATTTTTATTCGCTAGGGTGCTCCGTGACCCTCGTAACCTAGGCATCTAGCTACTGACGACGCGACACATCAGGCTCCATAAGGGGTCTTATCCGAGAGGGATGGGAGAGACTTACGCGAAGATGGTGAAGATGTCATCTCTGGATGCCGGGAGGCCTTGAGGGAGGCTTGTTCAAGAAAAGTCGTATTCTTGGGCCGTTTACCTACTTTGTACGCTTGAGCCCAGCATATGTTTACTGCCGGGGAGTACTATCGTCGAAAACCGCTTCTTGACCTCCAAGAGACCTGGAAAGCCGAGGAAGTCTAAGGCGCGATTGCACACAGGCTATGATACGAGCGGGAGCATTGCGCTTAGGTATGCTGTAGGTAACTGTGGACATCTAGTACTGACAGATGCACCCTCTACTTCCGCAGGCACTCCCGGTGGCGAGGCTGTCAGGCCTCTAATTCCGCTGTTGGATGTTTGTTTGCCGACGCAGCTCAGTTGTTGGCTGCTTCTGCGTGTAACTGTCGCCACCGCGTGAGTCGTCTATGGCAGGTCCTTCCACCCGCTCCTCACCTGGTCTTTTCTTGTCTTTTCTTTCTCTGCCCACCCTGAAGCTGCCCCATAGCTCTGTACTCACCCTGCGCGAGCGACGGGCCTCTTTGGTCTTCACTAATGCTATCCTTGGATGGCCTCCCCGGCAGTCATTGGCGCCTCTTGGGAGCTGATCCTCGGTGCGGTACAATGCAGACGTCTCCAGTATCTTAGGGAAACTCCGTCACTAGGGAATGAAAAGGTAGAGTATATGTCAGTATTGCTTTCCTTGTGATCAAGTCATCCGCCTTGAAGTCAGTCTCTGATATATCATGCTGTTAGGATCATCATTGTCCACGCCTTCTATGCGACAGCCGAACGCCGTGCCGACCGCTCTGAGACAAGCCGACTGCACGGCGGGGAACTCGAAGCTTGGGTGACTTGCGCCATAAAGTCTCCGAAAGAGCCACCAGGTATCAGCCGTATTGATACCCGTGTTTCGATGGGGCTGAGCTCGCAGAGAGCAACCTATATGGCAAGGGGCTTCACCGTCTGGGTATCTTACTGGCTGAAGACATCATGGCACTTCAAGCCGCCGACATGTCATCGCCTCTTTATCGGGATTCGACGCTTTCAACATGGCCGCGAAAAGTAGTGACCTTTGTGTGCCACGGACTCGGTGTTTCCGTCGTCAAGATCATGCTCGCACATCTCGACGAAGTCAAGCAACCCATCGAGGTGGCTGCTTTGGTCTCCATCGACAACTTCGTCCTGACGCCTAGAACGGGCAGCGAAAGATTTCACTGGCAGTACTCAATGAGCTCTATCCCGCCGATGGACGCGTCGGCCACCTCGTTCAATCATGTTTTCGGCTTCCCCGTCAACGCTTTTGGCTTCCAGGTGGTGGACCGGATAGCTTCACGATTCAACGAATTCGCCGAGGCCTGTTACGGGCACATTAATGCCTACTATAATGGGATTAAGGGTTGCGTGAGGAAGTCGCACATTCGCCGAAAAGCGCTCGTGGAGCTTGCCTTTCTACATGGATGGAGGTGAGTGGCCTCGATACCTTACGCATGGTTCTCACAGCGTCTTGCTTCGAATAGCAACACCTTCGGCTATCTCTCACAGTCGCGGCCGATCCTTCAACTCCGCCAGGCAGGGTCGCATACTCCTAAACTACTAAGCGGGTCACTATCCTGTATCGTTCGGAAGGACCCTAGGCGCCCGACACCATACCCAGCCCTCCTTCTCAGTTACCGAAACCGCCCTCTCCTGCAGAATACTGGGAAACATCTGTCACGACTCCAGACACTGCCGCTTCCGCATCGCCCAGCCCGCCCAAAATGCCGAAACGTGCCGGGCGCTGTCCAGCACTCCCACAGAGGAAGCAGGCATGTCGGCCGGCATCCACACAGGCCACGGCAACCTGCCCCACGAGCCCGTTCAAACAACGTTGAACTTATGTACCTTGGATCTCATCGCAGACACACGATAGTGACATAACATGCCCGATACTCGTATAGGCTCTCTATTGCGCAAACCCTCCTGGCGGCGCCCGGACAACAAACTAGTGGACGAGAGATCCACCCAACGGCGAACTTGTCGGAGAAGCACCGGAGAGTGTGAGATAAGTTGGCGAGTCCGGATCACCATCGGAGAGTTGCTTCTAACGTGATCCTTCCCGAATCAAGCTTTCTTTCACCGCTACCCCAACCCTGTCATTCATTGCTGGAGTTTACTTGGTGGTATCTTGGCCCGCGTTCTATCCCCATGAACTATACATGTTGGCAACCTGGACTCACACAGTTTCCCACGTCATGCCGTCGTGACCCCGACCCCGGATCTCCCCGTCCTGTTGGGTCTCCCACGGGTGCAGTGTCCCATCCTCGACACATGAAATGGGGGACTGAAACCAACCCGGGCCTCGGGACACGCGTTCAACGCGAGCTCGTCGTGTCAGTCTAGGGCACGGAGAGCATCCCCAAGCAGCTCACGTTCACGGCACCGGCAGACGCGGAAGTAGAAGCATGAGAAAAAAAAAAAACCTCGATTCCCGGGCTCCAGCACGCTCCATCTCATCTCACCACACCACACGCCCCGCCAGTCGGCCCAACCGCTCTCACCAACACGGCCCCTCGCTCCGCGTGACCCCTCCATCCTCGCCACCCCCCACGACCTCCGCATGAACCGTCCCGTACAGCAACCGACGGCAGCGGACCCATCTACTTCTGGGCACCGGAGCCCTGGCCCCCCGCGCTGCCGGACGACGCGCCCGAGCTGCCGGACGACGGCGGGTTGTACGCGGCGTAGCCGGCGCCGTCGTTGTAGTAGGTGCTGCCGTTGGGGTTGGAGTAGTAGTAGGAGCCGTTGCTTTTTTTCCGGCGCATCGTCCATCGTCAGCTTCTCTCTCTCTCTCTCTGTCTGTCTGTCTGTCTCCAGCTTCACCAGGGAAGGGGGAGAGGGGATATGTATACCTGTTGGAGTAGTGGTAGGCGTTCGAGTTCGCCGCGCCGCTGCCGTAGTCGCGCGCGCAGTAGTGGTTGCCCTGGACGCGCGGCGGGGGATGCCGTCAGCATAGGTCCCGGGGCGCGCGGCCTGCGCGACGACGGGGCGGGAGAACACATGGGAGAGGAGGAGGAGGGGGGGGAGGGGGAGGAAATACCTGGCTGTTGGTGCCGGAGCTCTTGTACGAGTATCCCTGGTTGGAAGGCATCTTGGCGGCTGGCTGTGAGTATCAAACTAGGTGGGGTATGCGTTCGGTATGCCGAGGCGAGTGAGTGGTGAGTAGGGGAGGAGGAGGAGGAGGAGGAGGAGGAGGAGGGAGAGGCCAGACGAGAGCTCCTGGGGCCTCACGAACTTTATAACCAAGCGGCGGCGTGCGTGTTCAGACCTGACGGACCCCGCCTGGGGGCATGGCAGGGTTTTTGCTTTTAGCACCTGGGCAGTCAAGCTTGCCGCCGGGACCCAGGACAAACCGTTTGCCGTGCGGGAAGCGAGGCTTGCATCGTAAGAGGCATGGCCCTTGTAGGTTAAGGCACCGGGCAGTACATGGCGCTAATCGCCCCGCGGATGGAGCCGGGCATGTGCCGGTTGAGCTGGCGAAGCCTTCATTCCAGATAGAGCCGGGGGCTGGTCGTGTGGGTTTTCACAAGCCAGGACGACACACATGACCGACACGTTTAAGGGTAGGTAGAGGAATAAGCTTGGGATGGTCCGTTTGGCGCGTGATGTGACTAGCTCGGCCTGGGTTTGGGAGAGCAGGCCGCAGTCATGCTGGTGACCCTGCCGAGGAAGCCGTAGGTAACTCCAATTGCTGCAGGGAGTCGCATCTAGGTTCGTGCCGTCGCCCCCTCTTGTGCAGACATCCAGGACAACCACTGCCACTGCCACTCCCCCCTTGGCAGCAGCAGGATATATGCAAATTCAAGGTTGCATAACCGGCACCCGCAAGACCTACAAAAGCAACCTTCCTACAAGAAGAAAATCCATAAAATTCATCAGGTTTGCCCTTGCCGCAGGGCCACCGCATCGCGAGGTGTCACAACTCACGTATGGTCTCTCAACAACAAGTGACGAAACGCCAAGCGGACTGTTCGTCAAAATCGTCAATTATATACACGCGAAGGTATTTCTATCGGGTCGGTGCTCGAACGCTGTCTAAATGCATGTAGATCGTCCGATTTGGTCCGTCTCGTCTATGCCAATGACAATGCCAATGATCAACTGGTATCTTTCTCTATACTTTAGAGCTTGCCCTCAACCTCCATCTCGGCGATGTACTTCTCCGCATCCATAGCGGCCATACATCCAGAACCTGCGGGGAGAACGCCTCGTTAGCACATGTACCGCATCGACATGCAATAGGGGGAAGGGCTAAGACATACCAGCACTGGTGATAGCCTGTCTGTATTTCTTGTCCTGGACATCACCAGCAGCAAAGACACCCTCAATGCTCGTCTCGGGCGTACCGGGCTTGGTCAAGACGTAGCCCTGGTTGTCGCACTCCAATTGGTCCTTGACCAAGCTCGTGGCGGGCTCGTGGCCGACGGCGTAGAACAGACCGTTCGCCTCGAGCGTCTCTTGCTGGCCGTTGGACGTGTCCTCTACCACCAAGTGGGTCATGACCTTGCCGTCACCCTTGATCTCGACACCCTTGCTGTTGAAACGAACCGTGACCTTGGGGTTGCTGAGCAGACGCTTCTGCATGACCTGGCTAGCCCGCAATTGGTCCCTCCGTACCAGGACGGTAACGTGGCTACCGTACTTGGTCAGGAAGGTAGCCTCCTCGGCAGCACTGTCACCGCCGCCGATGACAACCAGGGGCTTGTTGCGGAAGATGGGCACGGCACCGTCGCAGACGGCGCAGGCACTGACACCGCTCTGCCAGTACTTCTCCTCGCCCGCAAGACCCAACCGCTTGGCAGACGCTCCGGTAGCGAGGATGATGGCATCGGCAGTGTGCTCCTGGCCGGGCGCCCACTCGGTCTCGTACTTGTAGGGCTTGGTGGAAAGGTCCAGCTTCGAGACGGTCTCGGAGATGATCTTGGTGCCGAAGCGCAGAGACTGCTTCTTCATATCCTCCTATTCGACAGTAGCCTTGGTCAGCCTAGGCTTACGAGAGAGGCTGAAGAAGAGGGCGAGGAAAAAAGGACATACCATCAGCTCACCGCCCATGATACCATTGGGGAAACCGGGGAAGTTCTCGACATCGGTGGTGGTGGTCAACTGGCCACCAGCCGAGATACCGTTGGCCATGAAACCCTCGTACAGGACCGGCTGCAACTCGGCACGGGCGAGGTAGATGGCGGCGGTGTGGGCAGCGGGCCCGGAGCCGATGATGACAACCTTGTTATGCATGCCGGCGGTTGCGGTGGCGGTCTTGGGTATGGATGAGGTCTGTCTGGTCTGGTTCTGAAGGCCAACGGTAGTAGCAAAGGCAGCAACTGAGAGGCCCGAGGCGCCGGCGCGGAGAGTCCTGCGGGAGATTGAGGAAAACAGCTTGACGGTTGGGAGGGAGAAGAAGGGGAAAGAGGTGAAAGATAAGAACGGCGGGGCGGTGTTTTGAAATATCTCGTCTGGACGTGGGAGCTGAAAGGGCAGAACCACTCGGCGTAGAGACCGGGCTGGATCGATTGATGACTGATCTGCTGCGCGCTGGTCTGGGCTGGCCCTGGGCTTGGTGGGCTGTGAAGTGTGTTAGGTAGGCTATGCGGTGCTGTACGACGCTGTTGCTGACACAATGCGATGCTGCTGCTGCTGCTGGAGCGCGATATAGTGAGAGTCTGGCGTCGGAAAGAATCTGACCGTGCAGACGCGGGATGACGATACTGTCGCGATGAATCCTGACAATGCAGTCTGGCTAAGGATGCGGATGACAGGCTTAGGAGATGCCGAATGTAGTATTTTTCTCTGCCACTCTGCTGCGGCCGCATTCATCGAGGGGCATCCCATCCACCGCCCTCGGTGCTTTCGCAATCACCCCGCATTACTAAGCCTTACTATGCAGCTATAGGCAGTTATCGCTCATTAAAGATGCTTGTATGCAGCAATGCGGCACCACGACACAGGTCCAGATTTCCCTTCGACAACCCGATAAAACGCTATCTCTCAGTTTAATGCCTTTATCCGACAATGGGATAGACAGCCCAGCCCAGCCCAGCCCAGCCCACGCGGCGCGGCTCGCTTTCTTCACGATCCCGTGGTGCGCCATTGTGTTTCATACTTCTGCACTGTTTCATCAGCTTCGACCTTCCTTCTGTGTAAATCTACGTTATCTGGCCCAGACGGCAGCGATAATGCGCCAATGCGCCAAGGCAATGACATACATGCCTCGCCCATACTACCACACTACAGGGGCCCGTCGACGGGAATTGCACCAGATCAGAACCAGATCCTACAGACATGCCAGACTGAGTGTGCATTTGTTCTGTTACATATATGATCCCATCGCACCAGCAGAGCCCACATCAGAGGCATCAGCTCCAAGCATCACCGTACAGGAAGTCGTCATCATCATCATGAAGCCATGATGGCAAATGTTCCAATTCAAGAACTCCCGTACGAGTCATTTTTTCTTTTCATAATCCTGTGGTTCCGCATCTTTCGAGAACCAAGTAGAATTAACACTCGCCCGATGCGCTTGGAAGCCCACGAGGTTGACACACCACGTGCCGGCATCCTGTACGACACCAACAAGTCTTTGGGGGACGTAACAACCACTCCAACATCGAAGTTCAACAAGCAAGGGTCCAGGGGACGTTGGTGGACGTCCCCTGGAGCTTTTTCCTTGGCTTGTCAAAGTTTCCGGTTGCCGGCCTCACGGAAGCGAGTTCGGCGAGGCAGCAACGGCGTGCTACTTAGGTAATAAGCGTTGCTGTTGGATAGGTACTGACTTGACAATCTCGCATCTCGCAAGGGGAAAATGGGCGATTCCATTAGCAATTCGGCCTTTCATCAGACCGGATCGCAGGAGGCTCGGCCAGCCTTGGGCCAATCACACGTCTCGTCAGCCCCAGCAATCTTTCCGGGTGGGTCTTTTTTTTTTGTGCTATGGGACCTGGGAGCGATCCGCGCGAGTCCTTTTCGCTGTCAGTGGTCACCTCAGCTCCCGTCGCCAGCTCGCGGAGGTACCTATCTCCGCGGCCAATCATGATCCATGGATGACACTCGCACACCATCGCTGGAACTGGAAACCTTGGACGCCCCAACCAACAGCACTTGCTTGCTTCGATGGAATGTCTAGCTCCTTAGTATATTTCTCTTTGGAACCTATGGCAATTAAATATCGAGAACATCCTGACATCCCTCTGGTAACGCTTCCCCTCCTCGTGTTGCTGTGACCTCCCGCCAGAATACCCGCCCACGTTGGAGCATTGTTCGTTGTTAGCTCCAACTTCTTACCTTAACAAGAATCGTCGGTGTGGAGTCCGCATGGACGAGTATCCGCTCGCTCGTGCTGCCGGTACTTACCTCATCACTTTGTTCACCGACGCGGCTTTGCTAGATCGCCTTGCTTCAAGATCAACGTACTCCTGACAATACCCCTTTGTTCTCGTTTCTTGACTAGTCTTGCCTTGCCCTATTGTCCGTTACCTGGTCGTCCTTCTTACTCCCAACTTTGTCGTCACGGAAGCACAGAAGCGAAGACCGCGCCAGTCAGCTGCTGGCAGCGTAGCCGGCGATGGCGCCCCAGGAACACATTCCCGTCGCGGCCAATGTGCTTGGTGTAAGTGGTCACCCACCATCCATCCCTATGGGAACGGGGAGGGAAATACGAGAACTGACCAGAGTTCCCATAGACCATCGGCACCATCCTATGGTGCGTACAGCTGGTACCCCAGGTCTATACGAACTGGCGCACCAAAAGTACCGAAGGCTTACCAGGTACCATGATGTTCTTGTGGGCATTGTGTAAGTCTAAGCGCTTCCACTGTCTTAGGTAACCTTAGATGCGCATACTGACAAACTCTCTCCTACTCGCCAGGTGGCGTGCCATTTGGAGTCTATGCCATCATGCAGAACTTCAATATTCCCTTACAGGTCCAGCCACATTGCTTCATGGCGCTATGCCTGGTCAGCTGGGCTCAAACCCTATTCTACCACTCGTACGTTGACCCGAAGTCATATCTATCATATGATTTTATGAGTACTGACGCACAACCAGTAAGTGGGCGCTGTGGAAGGTCCTCCTAGTGGCAATAGCTACCGGCGCAATCTTCGGTGGTGTCGAGGCAGCCTTGATTTTGACATTGTCGGTATGTTTCTCCTTCCCTGAGCCGCATTTGCTAGGACCTCTTTCTTACCTTATTCGCTAGCCTCTATATGACCATGGGAACACTGCACCGGCGGTGGCTATCGGCGTGATCGCCGCCGTGTTCTTGGCCGCCGGCCTGCTGCCTCCCTATGGAGAGGCATGGAAGAGAAGAGGGCGCATTATCGGCATCAACTGGATCTTCTTGACCATGGACTCGATGGGTGCCTTCTTCTCTCTGATGTCCTTGGTTGCGCAGAACAGCTTCGATGTGCTGGGTGGGGTTATGTACATTGTTTGGTAAGTGACTGGTGACTGCCGCTGTCCTTGCGTAAAGCCCTACTGACTATCTGGCAGTATGCTCCTCGAGATAGGGATCTTTTCATCCCATATAATATGGTTGTGGCGCACGCGCCGACTTCGGAAAGAAGCAAAGGCGCAAGACAAGACTTTTGATGACATCGCAGCCGAATATGAAAGAGAAGGGAGGCCATTCAAGTTCGCCGAACGGAAAACGCCGGCTTGGTTGTCGAGACGAAAGAAGCACGATGAAGAGCAAGGCAGTGATACGGATACACAGGCCAATGCGGTACCCGACGAACGCAAGGAAGCAGAGCCCAAAGAACATCCAGCCCGAGACCAGGACCGGAGTAGAAGTGCTCGCGCCACACCAGCTGCCGATGTAGATATTGAAGAAAAAGCAGCATAGAGCAGTGGTATGTAGGGGTTTGTATAATATTAAAGTTGGAAACCAGAGTCATATAACTGGTTTCAAGGATTGCTCTCCATTACTGCCTGCTCTCAACTATCATTTATTAGTCATAATGGTGGACGTCGTGGCCCAAGTACCAGCCCTTGCTTGGTAATAAACCTGATTCACCAGGCTTCCTCTCCAGCACGCACCGAAGCTCTTCTTTCTACCAGTTACTTCACGTTCGGCTCCTTGCCCTGGGCCTGAAGCTCGGGCCCCTTGCCGCCGTACGCGGCCGGCAGCTTCTCGCCGAGGTTGGGGATCTGGCTGCTGGAGGCGAATTCCTTGGCGAGGGCGCCGCCGTTGGACATGGGGTGGAACTTCTTGACGGTCTTGGCGGCGACGAAGAGCTTCATGAAAGCGTACATAAAGCCCATGATGGCGGGGACGTTGATGAAGAACTTCTCCTTCAGCAGCTCCGGGTACGCGGTCGCGAACACCTTGATCGTCTCGGTGCTGGCCGCCTTGATCTGCGGCGACTGCCGCAGGAAGCTGACGCTCTTGTAGTCGTGCACCTGGAAGATCTTGTACGGGTCGTGGTCCGCCGTGATCGGCTTCGTCGCCGTGGGCAGCGAGAGCGCTTGCACCGCCATCTCCATCAGGGCGACGCGCCAGTGGATGAATCTGAGACGGGGATTAGTCGGACGCACACCCTCCCCGAAAGCGCTGAGCTAGATGGGACAGCTGGCCCGAGGAAGTGAGAAAGAAAGGGGTTGAAAACGTACTGCTCGAGTTCCCCAAACGTCTCCTCGACGGACTTGACATTGCCGTAGACGTTCCAAGTGAAGACCTCCCTGCTCTCGGGGTCATCCTTGAGCTTGGCCTCGTCGACGCCGTCCTTGACGTAGGTCGTCACGTAGCCCAGCGCGCCGAACTTCTCCTTGGCGTAGGCCCGGTGCACCAGCCCCAGGGGATCCGTCTTGGCGCGCCAGTCCAGCGTCGCCTTCAGCTGCTCGCCGGCCTTGACCACGTCGCCCTCGTTGGCGTTCAGGTACTTCTGCAGCACGATCTGCGACGGCACGTGCGTGCCCGGGTCGGCCAGCGTCACGCCCCAGACCTCCTTGTGCGCGTGCCCCCGCGCCAGCGTCCACAGCTCCTGCAGCGGCGTCGTCGGCTCGTCCGGCTTGGGGGCGGCCGGAGTCGTGGCGGCTGCCGGCGTGGCCTCAGGCGCCGTGGCGGGCGCTGGGGCGGCGGCCGCGGAGGCTTCTGTGGGAGCGGTTGCGTCCGCCATGGTGGGTGTTCCTAGTATGTAGCGGGGTGTTGATGTGGTAGCTAGGTGAGACAAGCGATGCAAGTTTGGTCAAAGTTGAAGATGAAATGAGATGAGATGAGCTCGATGTTTTGTTTGCTATGAAAAGAGAAAGCCGGCCTGAAACGGTCGTGCCGTTGTGCTTGGTTGGTTGATCTGATAAGATGGAAATCCCGATAAGACTCCGGACGAAGCTGCAACCCACGGTGGCACCATTACCCTGGACCCAAGGAAGGGGTCACCTGGAGAGCGCTAAGGTAGGGGCAGGGTCGCCGCTAAAACTCGCTGAATTAGGAAAGGACAGGCCGTGACAGCCCTGGACAGCACTGTCACCACCGCCCGAGTTTTATCCGGGTTTGGCTTCTCCAGACGGGAGGCCCGCTCGCCCAAGCTTGACCTTGAACTGTCAGCGAGAGGGTGAAGCTTTCTCATTGCACCCTCAGCGACGTTCCTCAAGGCACTTACATTCCTGAACAATGACACTTTGATTGCCTCTTAACTCCCGGGTTTTTGCATCTCAGGCGTTGCGGGGTTCACTGATTCCACCAGGCCTTTATATCAGCAATGTTCGAAATGTAGTCTTTCGCCCATCAACGCCATCAAGATGATTCAAGGGATTTTCTATGCCAGGTTCCTCCCACAAGAGGGTAAGTAGTAGTGTGCATGAAACGCTCTCATCCATAGATGGGATCAAAGTGTATCCTATAACTCAAATGAATCGCGAAGGATGTGTCATATTACCATACTTTATGTAGCTATTTCGTTCAACACTACCCCCGACTTCAACACATCTGAACAAGAGAGTGGTATTATACTAAGAAATATCCAGGGACCAAGATCGTGGCCCAGTCACCACCAGGATGTATTGTGGCCACAGAATATGCGCCACACTTGAAACCTCCGCTTGTCGATTTCGACATTGTGCAGGAATACATCATTCCGAGGAAGGCCTTCTTCAACCGCTTCGTCACAGTCGATTCCCCTGATGGCAATCACAGCATCCTGGGTTTCCCAGTATCGATTCCAGACGAGCGCTACCACCGCAATGAGTTCATCTTCAACTTTGGCCTCGTCATCGAGTCCGACGTCGACCAGGTCCCCTACGAACGGCTAGTCCGGCGACTAGCTGTCACCTTCGCTGAGATGGAACGGCAGAACGGCTATCTCAGTACAGAAGGAAAGTTGGACGATGGTAGGCGACCCATTGAGAGTCTGTTGGAGATAGTGAAGGAGGACTTGAACAACTATGGAGAGTGCATGATCCCCGTCGGTAAGCCACCAGTCTCATCTTATTTCTGCCCTTAGGTCAAGATCTCATGAACGAAAACCGAGATGAATGGTCTTGCGGTGGAGCCCCATCCCAGCCGGCCACTGACAGCCACCAGACGAGGCCAACACGCTGAACATGAAGCTATTCCCCTACCACCCGCCGCCGCCTCCGGTGCACGGGTGGCACGTACCGGTGCCCAAGACGAAGCTCCACGAGATCGTGGACCCGACGTGGGACCTGACGCTGCAGCGGATCATCCCGTACATCGACGGGGTGAACGACGTGCGGCGGATCGCCTGGCTGGCCGACGTGGCCCTGCCGCTGACCCAGTGCGCGCTGCGGCACCTGCTCTACTACGACACCGTCCTGCTGCTCGACATGTTCTTCTTCGGCAGCTGCTACGCGCCGCGCCCGGGCATCCACGACTTCATCGCGAACCGCGACGGCCTGGTGGACGAGTGCATGGGGTACGTGTGCGTGACGCGGCCCGGCGCGGACCCGACCACCACCAGCACCGCCGGGAACGAACCGACGTCGGCGGCAGAAGAAGCCGCCGCCGCACCGCCGCCGCCGGCGGAAGCCGCCGACGCGCCGGTCACCCGGTACCGGCTGATCAAGCTGATGACGACGTTCTGCTTCGGGCGCAGCGTCATGGAGTGGATCAAGCTGCACCAGGACGCCGGCTTCGACGTGCTGCGCCGCGTCGACGTCCGCCGCCTGGTCCAGTTCGCCGTCATCAAGGGCCTGCTGTACCGCGTGCACAAGTACGTCGTCTCGCGCCAGTACCTGCAGCTGCTGGCCACCGGCAAGCGGATGGGGCCTCCGCCGCCGCCGCGCCGCCGCCGCCGCCGGCCGTCGAGGCAGCGGCGGCAGCAGAGAGCGCCGCGAGACGAGGAAGAGCTGGGAGGGCAAGGGCAAGGGCAAGAGCAAGAAGAAGAACAAGAAGAAGAAGAAGAAGAAGAAGAAGACGACGAAGACCAGATCCAGCAGATGGTCCGCTATGCCGATGGTCGCCACTCCTTCGACCAGATTGTCACCGAGCTCAACCTCTCCGAGGCCGAGATCCTCCAGAAGCTCAAGAATTTCCGGCCTGGCGACGTGAGTGTGCTGTACCGGTAGGAGGGGAACTGCGTGGGAAGCAAGCAGCGCGACGTAGCTACGACACGAATTGCCGGCTGGTAGGCGGGCTCTCTTTTGTCCCTAGATTCAAGCAGTGAAGTGAATGGCAGATGCGTTCAGTTGAAGAGTACTTGGATGGGACGTTGACTCTATTCTACACGGATACGCCATCGTACATGCTTTGATACATACATGCGTCGTTCAATATGGTACAAGTGTGCGCGCGTGCACCCTGCCGCGCGCTGCCCGGCTGCCGAATCTCTAGGTTTATTTTAGAGCATCCACTGCTGCTTGCCTTTCTCTCTTGGCGGCAGCCTTCCTTTCGCGTTCTCTATGTTGAGCTGCTTGCCTTTCGATCTCATCGGTCACGTATCTTCTGGCCACCTTCGCCTTGATCTCGGCCTCTTCCTTCTCCTCCGGTGTCAGCTCTCTTGGTGCGAACGGTGCGCCTTTCAAGATGGGCTTCTTCGGCGGGAATTTTAGCGTGGGTGGTTTGTCGGTGGACTCTTCCTGCTCCAGCAAATCCTCGACGCCTTGGTCAATGCGGTCTCTGATCTCTTCCAGCTCGGTGTTGCTGTAAGTGAGGTTTTTCTCGGGGCTCTTGAGGGCGTTGCGGAGCATCCGGAGCTGTCCTTTGTAGGGCTCCCCAGGGTAGCTCAGCCCCAGCTCCTCCCACTCCTTGTCGCTTACCATCTCGACCACGCGGACGAAGTGCTTGCCCCGTCGAAGGATCAGAAGCTTCTCGTCGATGAGGTAACGCGCCGTGTCGGTTACGAACCAGTTCTTGACTGGCGTATAGGTGATCTCGCCATCGCGCATTGGCTTGCCCAAGGCACCGGCGCGGCCAGGCATACCTCCAACAGAGGCGCCCTGGTGCGCAACCAATCGGTTTGCGTCTGAGATACTCTCGGCCAGGCCCGCAGCATGCAAGATTCGACTAATACTCTTCCCCAAGATCAGTGACTGGGGCAATTTTATGTCCACCCGGAATTTTGAGGCCATGTTGATGTCAGGGGGAATATTTTTGGGAGGGTAGAACTCCACGGCATTGACTGCGGGAGTATCCGAAGACGCAGCGCCACCCTGGGCATGTAATAACATGTGCGCCCTTTGAGCTGCCGCCGCCTCCTGCTCACCATGGATGAGGGCGAGCACCTCGTAAGCCAGCTTGTGGTGGGGCACACGCTTCCGAGGATCCTGCTCGTGCTGTTCCATGAGCTGCCGAATCTCACTTAGGGGAAGGAAGGTCAAAAGCTTCAGCAGCTTCTCGACATCGGCATCCGGTCTTCGCATGAAGTAGCCGTAAAAATCGTAGGGGGTGGTAGCAAAGGCATCGAGCCAGACGGCGTTCCCGGCGCTCTTGCCGAACTTGGCCCCGGAAGCATCCGTAAGCAGGGGCACGGTGAACCCTACGGGCGTATGGAGAAAGTCGCTGGGCCTTTTGTTTTCCTGGGCGGGCTCGGTATCGCGCAAACGTTTAACGGCGTCAATCCCGGCCGTGATGTTACCGTACTGGTCTGAACCTCCGATTTGCATCAGGATCCCTTGTTTAAGGAACAGGTGCCAAAAGTCCCAGGCCTGCATTAAGGGGTAAACCAGCTCGCCAAGCGACATGCCGTCGCCCTCGGCCATCTTGCGTTTCACAGTATCGCGCGCCAACATAGGACCGACGCGCGTGATGGAAAAGAGCCGGCCGGCCACTTCGTGGAAGGAGACCTTGTGTAGCCACATGGTATTGTTCAGAAGCGCGCGGCCCCACGACCACTCCCTTTGGTAGCCAAAGCGCTTCGCATGCACATCCACATTCGCCCAAATACGCTTCAGTTGGTAGTGGACCTTGGTCGTATTCATGGTGCGGTCGGCTCTGCTCATCTCCTCGCGCGTTGTGAGGCGACCTGTGGGGTCTCCGATTTTGGCAGTACTGCCACCGACCACAGTGACGGAACGATGGCCATGGATGTACATCCAGAACAGGGCCATCAGGGGCAGGAGGTGACCGACATGGAGGGATGGAGCGGTCGGGTCGATGCCAACGTAGGCGCCTATTCGTTTGACGCGCATAAGCTCGCCGATCTGTTTGTCGGTACTGTAAGAGAGCCAGGCTTGTTAGTCGGTGAAGACCAGAAGAGCAAGAGAACTAGGAACGAGGAAACCAAAGTGTTCATACCCTGCGATATCCTTAACAAACCCGCGCTCCTTCAAGGTGTCCCATAAATTCTGGGTCTCGCCTTTTTTTATAGCTTCAGCTCGCTTCTCCCAGGCTGCTAAGGCCGCGTCGCGCTTCGCTAGAACTTTCAAGCCAATAGATCTGGTCTGCTGGCGACTGGAGGCGACGACCCGGTCGAAGCGTACGCGGCAAAGGGTGGATCGCGCATGTTGCGAGCTCGAGAGGAGAGTTCCAAAGGCCATGGTCGCGATTCGCGATCGACGGTCGCGGGAAAGATTCGAGGAAACCCGACGTTTTGGGAACAGATGGGAGAGCTTTCAGAGCTCTTGGGCTCTTGGGGAAGGGCTCTTCAAGACATAAAACGAGGGTCACGACCAGATGAGGGCTTATTAGACATGGAATTATTAGGTAGCTAGAGGTTGGTGGTCGAGTCTGTTGTTCGGTTTCAAACTCGAAGGTGCCCTCACGCGCTTCGAAGGCTCCGATGTTGAACTTTTTTCCCAATGGATCGGCGACAAGAAATGCGACAGCGCCGTTAGCTTAGCTTTCCAGGTTACCCACTTGAAGGTCGGCACTCCCTGGGGTATCCGTGCTCCTAGACCACAATGGGTGTGCCAAGATATGCCCCTCTATCCGTCTTGTCCGTCTCTGATGCAGGACGCGCCGGTTGGTCGGTCTGCCGCCTCAGTCCAAGTGGCCGTCGGGCAGCTGTCAGTGCAGAGTCGCAAGGGGTGGATGCGGCTCGGGAGAACCATCCAATCAGCAGGTTCCTATTTGTCCTCGGCAATCCGTCCAGCCAGAGCGCCCTCCGGCCCGTGGATGCATCATCGTCGGCACCTATACTCTCGCCTCGCTGTCGCCCTTCGCTAATTAATTCACTCTTGCTTCCCTAACCCGCCTCGAACTGGGAGTCACGAGCAGCCATCTTGCTTGCAGGACCAACAATCTCCCCTCCCTCATACCATGGCCTCCGCCCTCCGTCCGACTCTGCTGCGGCAGACTGGCCTCGCTGCCGCCGCGACCCGGCCAGCCGTGTCCGTCCCGGTCGCCGCCTTCCACGCCTCCAGCCGGCGGAGCTTGATTCCGCCTGGACCTCGTATGTATTTTCTTCCTCAAGCGCGCTTCCTGGTCTATCTTGGACTTTGTCTTGCTAACACAGCAAACACAGAGGTCATTAAGGGCACTGGTACGTTTGACTCCGATAATCCACGCGATATTCCTCTCGCTCGGCCGTCTCCCGAGCGACGTTGCGACCGAAACCCGGATGAGCACCCGACCCGCAACTAACTAAAGCCCGCAGTCAACGACCCGGCGTACGTGCCGCCGCCGAGCCCGACGCACGGGTCGTACCACTGGACGTTCGACCGGGTGATCGCGGCGGGGCTGATCCCGCTGAGCGTGGCGCCCTTCGCGGCCGGCAGCCTGAACCCGGGGACGGACGCGGTGCTGTGCGCGCTGCTGCTGATCCACAGTCACACGGGCCTGCAGAGCATCGTGACGGACTACGTGCCGAAGAGCCGCTTCCCCAAGGCGCGCACCTCGGCCACCTGGCTCGTCAACGCCGCCACCGCCCTCGTCGGCCTCGGCCTCTACGAGTTCGAGACCAACGACGTCGGCATCACCGAAACCGTCAAGCGCGTCTGGAAGGCGTAGATTGGCGAGAGGAAAACCCCACTTGGCCGGAGGGGGGTGGTGGAGGATTCTGGAAGGTGTCGGCTTGTACAAAGAGCAGCAGAGGATCCCGGGAAATTCCGGATGGAAGGCATGAGCATGCTTGATGTCGCGTGCGTTCCTCTTCGTCGAATCGCCTATACATACCTAGGCTCGGGGTGGGGGTGGCTTCAGTGGGTGTAGAGCTGGGTCGCTCGTGTATCGAATACAACAATCGCAGTAAATCTTCCATTATCTTGGCATAGTCTAGATGCGGAAGTTGTGTTTGGAACTTAAACACCTCAACGGCCCGTTGGAGTCGCCTGGCCTATTAGGGGAAACGTGCTGAACGCTCGCTAATCACTTTCAGGAGTAGTAGATTCAACCGAATCCCGCTCAACCTCTCGAATTTGCAGTTGAATCTATGGTATGCCTCCTCATTCGTGACTTGTCTTTCTCGCCAGTACTCGCAGCCGGACGTAACCAATGGTGAATCCGCCGTTAGGGTTCCTGCACACGACCTCCAGCGCCTCCACCACCTCCCGTATGCACAGCTCCCTCTCCTCGCCCTCCGGCACCGCCTCGAAGAAGCGCGCGCCCATCAGCCGAACCCAGCCCTCGATGCCTCCCGGGTCGGCGGCGGTGGGCCGCCACTCGCGCTCCACGCGCTCGACCGCCCACCCGCCGACGGTCTCCTCCAGCATCGCGGTGACCCAGGCCTCGTCGGGGAAGAACCAGGGGTCGTGCGCGGCGGCCCGCGGCAGCCCGACGCGCCGCGCCACCGCCATCAGCAGCGCCGTCCGCATCTCCGCCACGTTGCCCAGGCCGCCCAGCTCGAACGCGAACGTGCCCCCCGGCACCAGGGCGTCGCGCGCCGCCCGGAAGAACTCCGCGCGCGCGCCCTCGGTCGTCTGCGCGCCCCCCAGGATCCAGTGCAGCGCCGCGTTCGAGAAGACTTTGGTGTAGCGGGCCGTCTGCGGAAGGCCGAGCGAGTCCAGCCTCCGGGCGTCGCAGACTTGCAGGTGTTAGTAAGTAGGTATATATTGGAGCACCAGAGGTAAGTAGTCTAAGGAGACCCGGCGTCCATATCAGAGTAGTAATGGGACTTGGATTAGTTCGTCGCGGGTGACGGGTACGCACCTGCGAAATGGAAGTTCTCGACGCCGGCGTCTTTCATGGCTTTCCTGGCAGCTTCGATCATGGTCTGCGAGGAATCGACGCCGACATGGGTTCCCTTGGGCGCTGCCTTCCCGATCTGCACATCCAGGACACCATCTAGAGCCAACCGTCAGCCTGTGCGTGATAACTGGGAATTGGTGTACGCTGCGAACATACCGCCGCAGCCAATATCTAGTATTGAGTCGTTCTCCTGGGGGTCGAGCCACTGCATGACCTTCGTGGCCAGCTTGGGCACGAAAGAGGCCGCGTTTTGATATGCCTGGTACTTAGAATCAGCACAGCTGACCGCATAGAAAGCAATTTAGAAGGTGTAATACTTCGCTCGACCAATGGTCCTGGTCTTGATTCGCCATCTTGAATTACGGCTCTGGGCAACCCGCACTTCGCGTTCGTCGCAATGGAGGGGACGGAAGGGAAGTGTAAAGGGGCTCTCGATCTGTGAGGGAGGCCGTCTGAGTAAGGTAAGGGGAAAGATTGCACCGAACTTAGAAGCACGGTAGACGGCTTTGTTGGTCGTGAAGGCGAGTGTTTCTTCAAGTTACTTGTAAATTCCAGGATGGCGACTGTCGTCCTAAGTATACGGAGCAGCCGCTTTGCCTAGCCAGACCGGCACCCCAACTCGGGGGACCGATCTCGGAGAGCTCGCGTACGCACATTTCAGATGCGTAGAAAGATTCCAGATCTACATGCACTCAAATGAACAAGCGAAGCAGACAGACACTGGGCATATGATTCCCATGAAGACACCGCTTTTATATGCCCTTATCTACGTAGATGCCCGTAAAAACTACAGATTGGTCGGAATGGCCTTAGTCGATGTCAAGGGGCTTGTACTTCTCCGCCCCCAGAGCATCCTCGACCCTCTCCATGATGGCCAGCACCTTCTCCTCTTCCAGTCTCCTGCCCACGATCTGAACGCCGACAGGAAGACCGTGCATCGCCTCAGCGTCATAATGCTTGTAAGCACCTTGTGCGACACCGTTCAGCTTCTTGATGTCGAATAGGGGGGACAGCGCATCCAGGTTCTTGTCCACGCGGGTCACGGGTATGCAACCAGCAGTGTAGTCAAGCTATTGTCCGTTAGTAGACCGTCGAGACAAGAAGGGGAGCGAAGGGTGTGACACGTACCACGTTGAAGAGGAAAGTATAACCACAACTGCTGACCGCGTCCTTCATCGCATCGTGAGGCACAGCAGGCGTCGCGTTCGGGGGCGTCAGCAAGCAGTCGACGCCGGACTCGTTCCACCAGTCGAACCACCTGGCCCTGTACCACTCTCTCCTATCGACGAGTTGCCAGTTCTCGTACGCAGATTTCTGGCGCCACTTCTTTACCAGGGCGGCCCACAACGGGTCTTTCCGGACGTACTTGACCCAGAGGTAGTAGAAGTACCTGAAGAGCCCAGGAACTCTGAACAGCTTATCCATCTGGGCGGCTCCGGGGTCATTCCACTCGCCCGGGCGCATGAAGGACTTGAACATCTGGCAGCCGTCTGCATTGAGAAGATGGGCACCAATATACAAGCCTTCGTAGGGTGACGGCGGGTCGATCTCGACAATCTCGTGGCCGGCTCTCTTCAGTGCTTCCTCCGTCTGCTTCAGGGCCCGTAGACAGGCAGGACTGGGATCGACGACCCCATCTGTCCTCATGACACCGATCCGGAGCTTAGGCTTGGCCGAGTACTCCCTTTCCATATCGGAGCGCCACGCCAAGGGAATCGCGGAGTAGTCGTACTTCCAAGGCTTCATACCAATTACCGATCGCGTGAAGTAGGTAAGATCGTTCAGGGTCCGGGTCATGGGACTGTATACGCTTGGTACACCTTCTTGCCCGGGCATACTCGTGTTGTACCCGGCCTTGGGCCATCTCCCCACCGAGCAACGTAAGCTGTAGATGCCAGCAAAGTGTGCGGGAACCCGGACACTGCCAGCAACATCGCTGCCGATACCAATCCGGCCTCCCATGGCAAGCAGGGCACTCTCACCGCCAGTAGAGCCACCGGGTGTGTACTTGTTGTTATGGGGGTTGGTGGTGCGTCCCCAGACATCGTTGGCAGACTCGAAACTGAGCAGGGTGATAGGGCAGTTCGTCTTGACGTATGGAACCGCACCGGCGTCCTTGAGCAGCCGGACGGTAGGGCCATCCTGGGCCTCCTTGTTTCCGACGAAGCTGCTGAAGCCGACCGTGGCATCGAAACCACCAACTTTGATGGTGTCTTTCAAGCTGATGGGAATCCCGGCCAAGGGACCCTTCAGGTTGATTGAGCCATCTTGTATCCATTCCTCGGCGGCCGAGATCATAACCTCTGTGAGACAGTTCGTCTTCTCATGCGATTTGAGAGCGATCTTGCCATAGGCGTTGAGTAGGTCGCCGGGGCTCAGAGCACCCTGGGTGACATCCAGAACAAGCCCTTCGATGGGCTTGTCCACGATCTCCCGATCCAAGGGCGTAAAGGGCTCCTGGTATTTTGGCAATGCCTTGATTCTAGTAGCCCGCTCATTTCGCTTGAACTCGCTATTGTCAAGTCAGCAAGTGTTATCGGATCCCTAGATCTTGGGAAGTACCTACCAGTCCCGCTTATGCTGGCTATAGCCATTGAAGAAAGACATCGCTGATGTTGCTCCGTGCGCGGGGCCCCTCCAATTGGTTGTACCGAGACGGGAGTTGGTTTGGGAATGAGCTCAGTATACCTCACCGTCAAAGTCACGGAGAATATGTTTGTGAGACGGCAAACAGCTTGATGCTGGTTAGGACAAGTTTAAGTTTAAAACGAACCCCGTGTCTGCTCGTACAACAAACACTCACCCCATCGGCCAGCTCACTCCCCCCGCATTGACATCCCACTTGGCCCTTATCAACACGAGGCCGTATCCCTTCACCGCACCACACCGTTGATAACCGCCTGAAGCTGCCTCATTGGGCAATGGGAAGGGAAAGATGGGACAAGCGAAACACGGAACTCTTCAGGCTCTCCCCTCCGTGCATCCGTGCGGAGTGCCGCAGGTAAGACTAAGCAGTTTGGAACTTGTAAGCTTCGTCGGCCTTGCAGCCACCCCCCCCCCCCCCCCCCCCCCCCTCCCCGCCATTCCCCAATTACCCCTCCCCCCACTCTTGCAGACGAACACCCGCAAACCCGATCATGTAAGTGGTGGTCATTGACAACGCCTCTCTATAAAGGAAGAACAGGCAGTTTACCATGCGCCATGGGTCACCGCTGACAGCTTCTGTTTCATTGCTTGTATTCTCCCTGAGCATACCTACCAA
Source organism: Xylariomycetidae sp. FL0641 (assembly GCA_022376655.1). Taxonomy (NCBI): domain Eukaryota; kingdom Fungi; phylum Ascomycota; class Sordariomycetes; species Xylariomycetidae sp. FL0641. The sequence goes on along the minus strand of JAJJKE010000144.1, from coordinate 22,433 downwards.
CGTGGGGGTTTGGCTGCTTTCCGTCCTCTCGATCCTGTGCAGAAAGGCCCATGCCTATCACTCCCTTCGTCGAGAAGCTCTTTAGTAGGTATTTCAAGGTCGCCGAATTCGTCTACAACGAACCATTACTTCACGAGACGCAATTGATGGACGCAGGCCGAATCGCACAAGGTCCAGGACTGTTCCACTAAGCATTACTAATCATCCGGCCACCGTAGGCGGGGCATTCATGCTATAAACTTGTATCGGCTGACTGAAGGCTTGGGGAACATCTCAGAAACAAACTCATCGCCAAACTCATCATGGCTTCGAACGAGCCTCCATACGATCCAAAAAGGACCGGATCTTGGCTCGTCTGTACGGCTTGCGGTACTCAGTTCCCCACGGTCGAGAGGAGTGAAGTGAAGACGTGCTTCATCTGCGACGACCCCCGACAGTTCACCCCTCCCAGTGGACAGTCCTTCACGACTTTGGATGCTCTGCGTTCGAGCCACCGAAACACTTTCCACCCCTTGTCAGATGACGACCGGTTTATTTCTGTCGTGACAGAGCCTAAAGTGGCAATCGGACAGCGCGCCGTCATCATCAAGACGCCCAAGGGCAATGTCATGTGGGACTGCATTACGCTCCTCGACGATGACACGATCAAGATTATCAACGCCATGGGCGGCCTAAAGGCCATCGTGATATCGCACCCTCACTACTACACCACGCACGTAGAATGGGGGCGCGCCTTCAATTGCCCGGTTTATGTGGCAGAGGAGGACAAGGTGTGGCTGGCACAGAAGTCGGCTCATCAAAGCTTCATTACCGAGACGGAAACAGACATCCAGCTCGGCGGCAACGCCTCGGGCGTCAAGGCCCTGAAGCTAGGGGGCCATTTCCCTGGATCGCTTGTGGCGCTGTACGAGAAGCGTCTCTTCATCGCCGACACGCTGGTGACGACGCCTGCGGGGATGGGAAGCTGGAAGACGGACGCGGAGGGCAACGCGAGAGACCGACCGAAGGGGATGAACAGCTATTCGTTTCTCTGGTCGATCCCCAATATGATTCCCTTGGCACCCGATGAATTGGAAAGGATGTGGAGTATCCTGAAGAGGCATGAGTTCACGAGTACCCACGGTGCCTTCTTGAAGATGGATATCAACCAAGACGAGCAGGAGATGAAGCGCAGAGTGCTGGAGAGTATGCAGATCCAGATCAAGTACATGGGCCACGGCTCTCATGCGATGCTGAAAGAGACCGTGAACTAGACAGCAAGACTGACTTTTGGTTCCGTACGTCCATCTGATTGCTCGGTATGGTATATACCTAGGTACTCAAATATACTGTCCATCTACACCCCGTACCGTACTTCACAACTTGCTCCCCCCAGCCTGCGGGATCGTAATCACAACCTTGCCCCAGGTCTCCCTGCCGCCGAGGGCCAGCAAAGCATCAGGCACGCTCTCCAAGCCGACAAAGTCCCGATCATCGAACACGGTACCCTTGAACTTGCCCTGCGCAATCAACTTCTCGATGCCCTCCCACACCGCCGGGATGGTGCCAGGCTCGAACTTAGCATAAGCGCCCCAGTGGATCCCCACCAGCGAGATGTTCTTCAGCAGGACCTTGTTCATGGCGACCTTCTCGATGCTGCCGGCGGCGAAGCCCACCACCAGGATGCGCCCGTTCCACGCGACGCACTTGGTGCTGCGGTCGACGAGGCCGACGGGGTCGAAGACGACGTCGACGCCGCGGGCGCCGGGCGTCAGCCGCCGGACCGCGTCGGGCCACCCCTCGTCGGCGTCGCGGTAGTCGACGACGTGGTCGGCGCCGAAGCGGCGGGCGACGGCGCGCTTGCGCGCGCTGCCCGCCGTCGCCACCACGACCGCCCCCAGGGCCTTGGCCACCTGCACGGCGGCCAGGCCGACGCCGCCGGCCGCGGCGTGCACCAGCACCCAGTCGCCGGGGCGCACGCGCGCCCGCGCCGCCAGCGCCCCGTAGCTCGTCGGCGCCGTCACGAACAGCCCCGCCGCGTCCCGGTACGTCCACCCCGCGGGCACCGCCCGCAGCTGCGGTTCCGTCGCCGCGACCAGGCCCGCGTACGCGCCCTGCGACGCCCCGAACACGCGGTCGCCGGCGCGGAAGCGCGCGCCCGGCGTCGACGGCGCCGTCACCACGGTCCCGGCGAATTCGGCGCCCGCGGTCCAGGGGAAGGCTGGGGCGGGGAGAGAGGTCAGTCAGTCGGTTGGTGTGGGCGGAAGGGAGGGAATTGGGGGGGGGGGGCACGAAGGGGGGTGTGAGATGGGGCCTGCGCAAGAGACGTTGAGGGGATCCTGGTCTGGCTCTAGGAGGTAGGTAGGTAGGTAGGTATGAAGTCTGGAGTGAAGAAGAAAAGGGGCCGGGCCTACGCGGCTGGTTCTGGTATTTCCCCTGGATCTGGAGAATGTCGAAGAAGTTGGCGGCCGCGGCATGTACCTCGATGAGATACTGGTCAGGCTGCGGCTTCGGGTCGGGCAACTCGGTTACTTTGAGCTCTTTCGGGCCCTGGTGAGCTTATTAGTATTTCTCGCCGCGAGAACGAAGCCGTGGTCACTTCGAGTTCGGTCCAGATGGCCATGTACCTTGACATATTGGGAGACCTGGATGCCCCGCATGATCACAGCAGGAGGTGGTGTTAAGGTAAGGGAAACGTGCAAATTTCACCGCGAGCAGTGAGATGAAAGGTGAAACACGTTTGAATGAGATTTGATTTAGTGGCAAGCTATGAGGGGACAATAATAAAGAGTTATAGCAGTAGCCGTGGTTGATGTTGAGTGATGATGATACAAGCCGACACATAAAAATGGATAGCCTGGCTTGAGACCTCGGCAAGACTGTAGACATCAATTGGCTGTCACTTGGTTGCAAGGTCACAAGTGGACATTACTGAATTGCCATATTGGGCAGTTCGTAACTCCTCCAGAGTCCGGGGATATGTTCTACATGTAGCGGTTGGGATAATCACTGACAACACGATTATCCCACTGTAGATTTCAGCAGACATCTTGATCGGAGAACGTACTTTGTGGCACAGAAAAGGTATCATAGCCACACCTCAGATACAGAGGTTTTAGGATTCGTCCTTCTGTGCGGCTCCCTCCTCTGCAATATACCTCTCTGGTTGCCATTGACTTCGGTCTTCTCACACATGCCGGATGGAGCTGGTAGTCTGCATTGAAGGATTGGACAGAACAGAGGGCAAAGGAAAAGCTCAGGAAGTGGGAATTCTAGATATGATATACTGTCTTTCCCAAGATGCTGGAACTCATGGAAATCAACATCTTCATGGAGAACGGGTGTACCCGGTGGCTTGGGCTGATCTGTTCTAATTGCTTGCGCAGGCAGAAAGCTTGGAAGACGATCGATGCCAAGAGAAGCGAACCAGTGAGACCCAGCCAGCCAATGCCCCAAGAGAAGTCCGTTGAGTAAAGTTAGCGAGCCTAGCAGGGATATTGAAGCGCTGTACAGAAGGAGAATTGGTGCTGTGTCGTCAGATGGGGGGAGTCATCAGTCCCACGTGCGATGATGATCAATCGGGGGCAAAGCAGACCCCGACCGATGAACCCCTCCAAGCACCCAAGCTGGAGATCCCTCTGGTAGATAGACCATGGCGATTCATCTCATTCTTCATTCACCAACAGACTCCGCTCTTCAGAGTCCAGACTCTTGTTGTTGCTCTTGCGTCTTCTAGTTGGTACCTGTATGGGAATAAGATACCTAGCTTTCGGTATAGTACATCGCGATCCATACCGAGACTGCCTCAACTGCTATCGTATCGCCGCCGCCGCCGCCGCCGCCTGGGCCTGGCCGCTATCACTGGCTCGCAATCCCGCCTATTTCCCTACAACCTACCAGGTAGTGCCATCCCGGTCGCACCCTTTGCACCCCTACCAGCCTACCGTTCAGCGTACAGCGTACAGCGTACAGCGTTCAGCCGCTCGCTCACCTGGCCGCAGCCGCAGCCGCCGTAGTGACAAGCAGAACATCACCAACACCTACCGGACCAACGCAAACCTGTCCAAGCCAACCCTGCGCCAACCAAACATCTTAGCAAAACACCTCACACCCGTGAACCGCAATACCTGGCACCGTCGTCAACTATTGCACCTGCCGCGCACACCTTCCAATCACTACCTACCTGTCGGGCTACCTTATCCGTTCGCCGTTCTTGCTCAGGTGTCTCACTACTGTTCGCACATCGCGCCAAGCAGTCTCCCTCGACCACAGCCTTTTCGCAATGGCCGACACTGAGGGCACTTCTGCGCCCGAGGTCACCTTCAAGGTGAAGACTTCGGGTGACAAGCAGCACAGCATTACCATGTCCGAGTCCGCCACCGTCTCCGACCTCAAGACCAAACTTGCCGGCAGCGAATTCGAAGACATCCCCATCGAGCGCCAGCGCCTCATCTACTCTGGTCGCGTCATGAAGAACGAGGAGCCCCTGAGCACCTACAAGATCAAGGCCGGCAATACCGTACATCTCGTCAAGAGCGCTGCCAGCAATCCCGCCCCCGCGCCCTCGAACACCTCCTCTTCCACACCAGCTGCGCCCCAGATTCCGACCAACATGGCTGCCGGCACTGCCAACAACCCCTTGGCTGGCCTGACCGGGGCTCGATACGCTGGCCTCACAAACCTCCCCTCTGCTGACATGTTTGGCCCTGATGGAGGCGTAAGTATCCCATGTATCTTGCTACCAAGTCATGGCCATGCTAATTTCTCCCCCCCTTGACAGATGGTAGGCTCCATGGGCGACGAGGATCAGCTTGCCAACATGCTCAGCGACCCGAATGTTGCCCAGCAGATGAACGAGCTCATGAACAATGACCAATTCCTCGACATGATGATCCAAGCCAACCCTATGCTGCGAAACAACCCTCAAGCTCGCGAGATGATGCGCTCCCCCTTGTTTCGCCACATGATCACCAACCCGGAGCAGCTTCGCAGCGCCGCTAGATTGACTCGCCAGTTACGTGGAAACCAGGGTGCACAGAATGCCTTCCCCATGCCGGGTGTCACCGATACAACACCGGGTGCCGATAACAATGCCAACAACGCCGCGGGAGCGGGTGCTGGAGGAGCTCAAGCACCACCCAACCCCTTTGACCCCTCGATCTGGGGCGGCATCCAGGTGCCAGGCGCGGGAGGAGCTGGTGCTCAGCAGAACCCCTTGGGTGCCAATCCTTTCGGCGCTTTTTTCAACCCCTTTGCCATGGGCCAGGCTGGCGCGGGCATGGGAGTAGGAGCCGGAGCAGGTACGGGAGCTGGGGCCGGAGCTGAAGCTGGATCCGGTACGGGGGGCACTCAAGCATCAGGAGCCACTGGTGCGCAGACTGACAACAGTGCCAATGCTTCTCAGGCCCCGGCTGGCGGAGCCCCAGGTGGTACACAGAACGCGGCCAACCCGCCTAACAACCCGTTCGCAAGCCTTTTCGGTGGTATGCCACCTGCGGGTGCCAACCCAGGCGCCCTTCCTGGAATGCCTGGGATCCCTGGCGCTGGTGGAATGAGCCCCGAAGGTCTGAACCAGTTGATGCAGCTGCTGGCCATGGGCTCACCGTCAGGCTCGCCAGCACCGCCCGACAACCGACCTCCAGAGGAGCGTTACGCTGAGCAGTTGCGCCAGTTGAATGACATGGGCTTTTTCGACTTCGACAGAAACGTGGCAGCTCTTCGACGCAGCGGTGGGAGCGTACAAGGCGCTATCGAGCATCTGCTCAACCCCTGATGCCTCGGATGGATTTTAGAAGGCCTGAAATACAATAAGGGGCCCGAAATTTCCCATTCCACTTGGCCTAGGAGGCAAAGACAAATCCTGTTCACAGCACACCAATTATTCTACTTGGGCACCCATGTTGCCGAACCTACCGCGGTGAAGGGGTGGACGACGTGTGTTTGCTAAGACGAATACCTGGCTTTTTGCAGATTAGGCAGCATGGAAGCCAATGATGATGAAGGCGAAAACGGAATCCAAGGCAGGGAGCACAACTAGGATTCGCTTTTGTGACCAGAGCTGGATGGTCGTGGTTTTTGAAGGGCTCTTCTCTACCAGGTCGTCATTGAACCGATAGTACCGTAGAGAATAAACCACAATTCAGTGACGAGTACGGCTTCTATTGACTGTCAATCAGGGCCATGTCCGATTGAGCTTATGCAAACTAACGCTGCTTCAATACTTTCAAGTTCTCGGCCTTCATTTATAGCACACCAGGTTGGCGAGTGTAAGGCCACCCCACGATTGATTCGTGAAGTTAGAATGCGCATGTCCAGACAGCTAAGCTCCTCTTTCTCAAGGTTATGGCCCATAGAAATGCCAGTGGACCAGGGTAGAATTTGAATCCTGCAACATTGAAAGACGGTGAAGGGCTGCCATCGCGGGCGTTGATGCGACTTTATTGGCGACGTGGGTGACGACGGCATCCACCAATTCACGGCGGTGTCTCGGCATTCAGTACCAGCCCTGCCAGCCAGTTGCTTCTTCTGCTGTCCGGGTCGCTATAGAATCCATCAAGAAAGTCGGTCACAGCCCGCTGGCCGGCCCCGGCCCGTTCCCGCGATCTCGGAAGCGTGAGCCCAACCACCTGCAGCACGAAGCACCCGGCCGGTCCCGTCTGGGACCCGACGCCGCCAATAACGGGGCCACGGCAGGCAAGCCATTGCAGATGTACAGATGTACAGCGTGGGTCCCGGACACCGCTCACGTCGGCCACGACGCCGGCGCACAGGGCCCGGATTCAGGTAGCGGCCGGTATGTATGTAGATCTGATGGTGGCCGTAAGGGTCGACAGCGTCAACGAGACGCCGAGGAGAAAGGTCAAGTACCTAACGGTGGGTGCTGTCGGGGAAGACGGGGGGCATACTTCGCGACCCCGGCGAAGAAGGTGGTCCCCTAAAAGAGGTGGATCTTCTGGTACAACAAGAGTCAATTCAAAGTCATGCCAGCTTGCTTCTCTTCCCCATCTCTGACCGCAGTTTCGAATCTTAAAGACAACTTGCGCCCCTAGTGCGAACACCACTACTTGTCCTCCCTCTACTTATCCCATCGTATAAATCCCCACCTAGAATCTTATATTTTCCTAAACCTACCGTAGCCGCGTCGTGCCACCGAGACCCCCGTCGCGACGTTCGAACGAGGCATTGGCCAATCCGTCTCAACCACCCTTTCCGCGTAGCGATCGCCGTCATACGCGGGAGCCGTCCGATTGGACCCCGTACGACCCCGAATATGTCGTCGCCGCCGCCGGCCGCCGCCCCGGGCGCGGCAAGCCAGGAAGACCCGAAAGGCGACATAGCGGTAGCGAGCAGCGATCCGGCCGTCATCCCCGCCCAAACGAGGACCCCGAGCGACGACGGCGCAGACGACGAGGACGACGAGTTCGCGGCCGAACCCTGGGACGACTCCATGACCGAAGCCTCGACCTCCATCACCTCCAGCATCTTCCAGCATACCTACGAGAACGGGCGGAGGTATCACAAGTTCCGACACGGGGTGAGCTCACGCGCCGTCCCCAACTGGGGGTGTACCTACTTCTTGTCTGGCGTGGCCAGGGGGGGTGGGGGGAGTAGGTATTTTCTGGTCTGGTCGCTGACGAACGTATGCGCGCTGTAGCGGTACCCGGTGCCGAACGACGACATCGAGCAGAACCGCGAGGACATGAAGCACGCGATGATGATGGAGCTGACAGTACGTGTTGCCTCGCCCTCCGCCGCCCGCGTATGAGGGTGTTGTTTGTTCCCCCTCCCAGACCTGACCGCGCCGCGCCCCCTATCTCCGCAGGACGGGAAGCTCTTCTTTTCGCCGATCGGCGACAACCCAACCAAGATCATGGACATCGGCACGGGCACGGGAATGTGGGCGATAGAAGGTACGGTGCTTCTTACCTTGCTTCTTAGCCCAACCCCTTTCCTTTCCTTCCTTTCTCCTCCTTTTGTTATCGCCCTTCTTCGAAGACAAGCCGCCCCTATATATATATGGGTACCCACGGCAGAGACCGGCCTAGGTTAACCCGCGCAACCGCTTCCGCAGTGGGCGACCGGTACCCGTCGGCGGAGGTGCTGGGGCTGGACCTGTCGCCGATCCAGCCGCTGTGGCTGCCGCCGAACGTCAAGTTCGTGATCGACGACTGCGAGGACACGTGGCTGAACGGGTCGGGGTGGGACCTGGTGCACCTGCGGGCGATGGCGCCGCTGCTGCGGGACCCGGCGGGGATGTGCGCGCAGGCGCTGGCGCACCTGCGGCCGGGGGGCTGGATGGAGTGGCAGGAGCTGCACGGGGTGATGCGGTGCGACGACGGCAGCATGGGGGCCGACGACCCGGCGGCCGCGTTCTACCGGCTCACCTTCGCGGCCTTCCGCAAGCTGGGCTTCGAGGCCGACGCCGCCGCGCACATGGGCGAGGCGATGCGCGCGGCCGGCTTCGCCGACGTCCGCTGCGTCGTGAGGAAGGTCCCCATCGGCACCTGGCCCGCCGACCGCACCCTCCGCCTCGTCGGCCTCTACCTCCGCACCGCCATCCAGGAGTTCGTCCCCGTCGTCGCCGCCCGCCCCTTCCGCGCCCTGGGCATGGCCGACGCCGAGCGCGAGGCCTGGCGCGCCACCGCCGTGCGCGCGCTCGACGACGCCAGCGTCCATCGCTACTGGAACCTGTATTTCTGGATGGGGCAGAAGCCGGAATAGCTAGCCGGAAGAAGAAGAAGATGATGATGATGTTGATGATGGTGGGAAAGCATCGCGGCGCATCATTCGTTGGCGTTCGGGGATCCGGCATTTTGTCTCCCGATTTGTGTAGACGGTAAAGGAGAGCACTCAGAAGATACCTGTTGACGATGAGGTTGGGGTTTAGGTGAGTGACCCGAGGCGCGTCTGGAAAGCAAGATATGGCATACTAGGACACGCATGGGCGCATCGGGGTCTGATACTCACTGGGATCTGGTACCGTACCATAAAGATGAGGATGAGACGAGGATGAGACTCCGTTGACATGAGAATCAAACATATATATAAGCTCATACAGCTGGATGTTTGTGATGTTGGAGGATACCGGTATGCGTCTGAGAGTGACGGGTGTTGGCTCGTCAGTCTGGCTGTTGGGGGCTAAAATGGCGACAAAGACCGGCATTCTTGACAAACCAGGGGTCAGACTGACCAACTGCCACCCTGTCTCCTTATTGTTGGTTACACAGGCCGACAGCGGCCTTTATATAGCTGGAGGCGCTCACAGGATCTTGTATGCCAAACACCCGAGGGAAAGCCACAACCCTCATCGAAACCGAAATCTTAGGCACTGGATCACAATTTATTAGGACTCCCAAGATGAGATTTCCATTGAATATGCCCGCATCCAAGGCTATTGCGGAGAACCAGCTTGAAGAAGTCATCAATACGTCGAAGCATCTTGATAACCATGCGCATAATGCAGAACCAGGTCCAGTCAGCATCAAGGAGATGCTCGAACGGCTTGATGGCGTCTTCCCATTCGATGAGGCGGTGGTGGAAGGTAAGCGTATTTTGATCTTGGCCTGAACTCCGATGATAACGGTTCTCGTTCAAGCCCTCCCGAAAGGAATCAGATTTGTGTCCGTCAAGCACTTCGGCACCAGTGCCTTTACAATTACTGGGCGAGTTGTAGCACTCGATACCGCTGGAAAAGAGCAGCTGTTCTTCCTGAAGGTGACGTCTCTACTTCAGTACCCTATGAGCCAACGACGCGCAAGGTGAACGACCGCAACTGACCCTCTTTGCACTCTTCACCAGGTGGCATACGGCGAACATGGGCGAATCATGCTCAACGGAGAATGGGAATCCTCCAACATGATATACGATCTGATGCCAGATTTCATCCCTCAACCCATCGGATTCGGTCAGTACCGCTCAGAGGGGCCGGCCACATACTTCTACTTGTCCAGGTTCGTGGAAATGAATGAAAAGACGGCGCCAGACCCGGAGAACTGGGCGCGAAGGCTTGCCACCATGCATCGCAGTAGCAAATCACCAACTGGCAAGTTCGGCTTTCCCGTAAAGACCTGTGACGGGAAGGTGGCCCACACCGTCGACTGGAACGAGGACTGGGCCGAGTTCTTCAAAATCCTCCTCCTTGGCGTTTGCAAGTTGGATCGCGAGACGAACGGTCCCTGGCCGGAGTTGGAGCGGGCTTCCGCGCAGGTGGCTACTAAAGTCATCCCTCGTCTTCTAGGCAACTTGCGTACGCCGGAGGGCGGCAAGATCAAGCCATCCATCATCCATGGCGATCTCTGGGAAGGCAACATGGGCATTCACAAGGAGACGGGGGACACGATTCTCTTCGACGCCGGGTCCTACTTTGCCCATAACGAGATGGAGCTCGGCCACTGGCGGGTCGAGTTCACCCACGTCTTCAGGGATCAGGTGTATACCGAACACTATCTGCGCCACTTCCCTGCTGCTGAGCCTGCCGAGCAGTTCGACGACCGCAACAGACTGTACAGTCTTAAGGCCTCTGTAAATTATTCAGCCGGGCATCCCGGCAGTTCGTTGAGGAAAACGTAGGTTTCGTATCTTCGAGCTCGTTGAGTTGAGTTATGGATACTATCAGTGAGCTAAGACGTCTCTGCTTTCTAGGGCATACAACAACATGTGCTACCTCTGTGAGAAGTACGCCCCGCTCGAGGGGATCGATAAGTACGATCCCGCAATTGACCCTTCCGTCACTGGAGCTCGGATCGTTCCTCATGTCGAAGGTGTCAGTTAGTAGATCAACAATCGGATGGCTCAATGTAGATGAGCATAGAATACCAGATAACTGCGTGCTGTCAGTCTAGATAGTTCAAACGGGCTCAGTGCTGGGTGGAACTTGCATCTACTAGACAGACAGACACAACTTAAAAGTGAATGAAGGTTTCTGTTTCATGAAAAGATAGACGGGCCGGAACAGACTGCCGGACCCAGGCCGAGTGACCGATACGCCGGAGGCTCAGCTAGCGCCATGCTGATACGCTTGAAACCTTCTAGAAAGAATGTAGAAGCAGGGAAGAAGTGTCACCTCGGTTCTGCCGACCGAGACGGTCGTTTTTGTCACGGGCCCTGGAAACTTCATTTCGCTGAGGTTGTCTGAAATGGTAAGTAAAGGCTGCATTTCCTAAAATGGCAACTCAGCTGAGGCTATCTACGGGGCCGGTGAAGGAGCCGGTCATGCGTCCACAGTTAGTCCTGCCCGAAACTGCATTCTACGGCCCGTAGCCTGGAATGGGTACGGGATCGACACGCTTCTGGAAGGCTTCGGGGTGCCGGGACAGCCCGAAGTCTAGCAGGAATTGTGATATGATATATCACGCCGGCGCAGGCAGCTAGTCCCGTTGTCTCACGATCAAGGGGATGGGACCGAGATTGGACTCAGATTCTAGTGCTGGAAGGTCATTGCTAAAACAGACCGCGTAGAATGATGACGTCAGAAGCCTGATGGTGAGTAGGGGGCCACTAATAACTTTAGCTGGCCCTCTGGTACTATTGCTACTGTTCTTCAGTCGCTTGGACAAGATGATGTTCGCAAGCCGTTGATCCTACCAGATACCTCCGACATGTCCGAGATGGCATCCCGGCGCAATCAACCCCATTAGGGACAGATCAGAGCCAGGTCCAGCGGTAAGATAGGGTAATGATCACCAGCGACAGACCGGTCAATGTTGAAATTGACCGCCTGCATTTCGTAGTATTTGACCAACGGAACTCGGCGCGCGGGGGTCAATCATAATAACAGAAGCCTTATGGAAATGGAGCACCCCCGGACAGGCCGCAACTACGCAACTTGGTAAGAACAGCCGACGGATTGGTTGAACACGGTTGGAATTTGGGACTTCACCCACCACACCAGTGACACCACCAACCCAGCCATCTATTTCCTCCCCACGTGCGCCTGGCGCCACACCACCGACTAACTTACCTGGTCGGCCGTTTCTCTCCCTCGCGATGATAGATGCCTCGGCGTGCTTCCGCTTGGCTTCTTCTTCCCGGACCATGCCCGCCCTGGCCAGTATTCCGTCTTGCCCGTCCACGTAGGTTCCGACTGACCCATCCCACCTGTCGCCTCCTTCCCTCCCCCCCCGTATCCCCCGTCGGAATTATGTCATGTGGAAAAATTCAGGGCTCCACGGATGATCGCCGTCAAGGTATCTCGGTCAAAAGAGTGCCCTTGGGCTGAGAATCGTGGAAACGTCCACATACGTGGGAGCCTGGCGTCCTGTCCTTGGACGATGGTGATACTACGCCATCCCCACCGTCCCGTACTGGCGGTCATCAAACTTCCTCATAAAGCTTCCCGAGATCCCTAGCTGGGCCTCCTTCCCCGGGCTCTAAAATAGATCTAGTCGAGACAACAGCGCGAGTCCCCACGGCAGTCCCTTTCTACTTGCGACGAATCGGGCCCTGGCTATAACTTCACGGCATCATCAGCTTCCAACCATGTTTTGTGTGCCCGTGATCTCTCATTTTTGCCTTCACTCTGCCTCCGTAGGTATATATCCTGCGTGTTGACAAAGTATCTAACGCCTCTGTTGTGAACGGCTTCCGAAACCCATCGATTGTCGCCTGACTTCGCACTCCATAACACTTTCACTATTAGCGACAGTCAAGATGACTTCTTCGAATTCGCGAAAGCGCCTCTCCGCCAGCGTGTCCAATGTCATGTACACCAACGCCGTGTACTTCCCCAATTCCAAGATCTACAGCGGTGCTACGCCGGGTCAGATGAACTACAGCTGCATAAATCACGTGTACTATGCCTTTGCTCACGTCGCGGCTGACGGCTCTGTATTTGTAAGTCATCTTCCCCTTGGGCACGCGGTCCTCCTGGGTCCGTACGGCACCAGATCAGGTCTAGAGCTGACATACACCGCAGCTAAGCGACGAGTGGGCGGATGCGCGAGCCCCTTGCGACGGAGTGCACGGCGGGCTCGGGTCCCTGATGCACCTCAAAGAAACCCACCCGCATCTCCGCGTCGTCCTGTCGGTCGGGGGCGGTCTATCGAGCGAGACCTACCCCGTCGTGGCCTCCGACGTGTTGCTGCGGGACAACTTCGCGCGGTCCGCGCGGGGGCTGGTGGAAGCGTCCGGCCTGGACGGCATCGACGGTAGGGCTCCCCCTCCCCCCCCTCGACGTTCTTCGCCGCCGGCGGAACCAGGCTAACCGGAGGGGATACCCAACAGTCGACTGGGAGTACCCGGTGGGCCGCCAGCAAGGCGCCGACTTCGTCTCGCTGCTGGCCAGCGTGCGCCTCTACCTGCCGGAGGACGAGTACCTGCTGACGGCGGGGCTGCCGGCGGCGCCGGCGCTGCTGCGGGCGACGCTGGACGTCGCCGCGGCGGCGCAGTACCTGGACTTCGTGAACCTCAAGGCGTACGACCTCCGCGCCGGGCACGGGACGGCCCGCAGGAGCGGGCTTCTTCACCACGCGCAGCTGTTCGGCTTCGGCGGCAAGGATGACGCCGACGCCGACGACGACGAGCCCTCCGGGTCCGCGGGCGTCGGCTACCTGGTGGCGCACGGCTGCGCGCCCCCGAAGATCCTCCTCGGCGTCCCCGTCTACGGGCGCGGCTTCCCCGGCCCCGGCCTCCGCCACCAGGGCGCGGGTGACGGCACCTTCGAGTACCGCCAGCTGCCGCGCCCGCACGCCAAGGAGTCCGTCGACCTGCGCCTGGGCGCCGCGTCGTGCGTCGGCGGCGACGGCGGGTTCGTGAGCTACGACACGCCCGAGACGGTGCGGATGAAGGCCGCTTATTGCAAGCAGCAGGGCTTGGGGGTGAGTAGACGAGAACCCTTTCTTTTCGCCTCTTCCAGGCCGCGAAGCTGACCGTTGTTACACTCCTAGGGCTTGTTCTACTGGACTGGTCCGGCGGACTCGCGGGATATGTCGCGAAGTCTAATCGCAGCGGGCTTCCGGGCGTTGCACAGTTCCTGAAGGCAGTGCCCGAGCTGGATTTCATCATTCTTTTGGAGTTTCGAGCATTTGGAAGAAACACGGGTTTAGAAGTGGGTGGCAGTGGCGTTTGGTGGTTCTCATTTCAGCAAGCGATGGTTTACGATATCCCCCACGAAACCCCAGCTGTGCTTCGGGTTGTCGAAGAGCAGGCCTCTCGACGCAATATCTTGGTTCATTCAGCGCGATCTTTTCCAGAAGCGAACAGGACCCTTTGAAGAGGCCACCTTGTCCGGGCAGAGCAGCAGGGCATTTTCACGAGCATGATGATAAGGCGTTCGCTAGGTTTGAAGCCAATGATTGAGTTCGGGTTGGGCTTTTGGCGTTGAGGTTGGAGGTCAAAGACAAAATATTACAATTAGACTTTCTACATGGACACCTCACTGAGCATTGGGAGCTCCTTTGACTACCTACTTAAGTACTGTACCTTGGGGCAATATGAACGATTGGTAAAATCTTCTGTAGCAAATGCTTAGGCATCTCGGTGGTGATCAAGGCGTCGTGGATAGAGTGCAATGGAGCAACTTGAGGGCATCGAAGCAGCGGCTCAGCACTGGCAATTAAAGGGGGCGAGCTATGCCAGGACCTGCAAGGCCAGGTGGAAAGGATGGGACGGGCTGGGCAGCATCCGCCCCTATCTGCCCCGTGTCCGTACTGCACTTGGCCTTGGAGCTCAGCCAAGTCAGGTCTCTACCGTGGAGCTCGCCCGAAACAGCTTACCACCTTACCTCAACAAGCCTGTACCTGAGGTGACGACGACCTTATGCAACCAAGTTGACAGAGACCATCATGCGCCATCTGCAATGAATGGAACTGCACCCGAGTCCATGTCGCTTGATGCGGGTGGGTGCCCTGCCCCGACCTAACGAACCACCTCCAGGAGCTCTCCCAAGCTGACTGACATGCGCCGCCGCGCGCGAGACACAGCGGACTACGACCCTATCCAGCACCTGAACCTCCTCTTCTCCCACCCGTCCACCCTCTCCTCCATCCAGCGTGTGTCCTCCACCCTCCGCGCCGAGCACGATGGCCTCTCGTCCGACATCACCGCCCTGCAGACCGCCCAGGCCTACGGGCCCGACTCGTCGCTCTCGCGCATGCAGTCCGCCCAGAGCGAGCTGGCCGAGCTGTTCCGCAAGATCGAGACCGTCCGCTCCCGAGCTATCGAGACCGAGCAGAACATCACCTCCATGACCGCCGACATTAAGCGCCTCGACGGCACCAAGCGCAACCTGACCTTGTCCATGACCGCCCTCAAGCGTCTGCAGATGCTGACCACCGCCTACGAGCAGCTCCGGGGCCTGGCCAAAGCCCGCCAGTACCGCGAGTGCGCCTCGCTGCTGCAGGCCGTGCTCCAGCTCATGCGCCACTTCAACAGCTACCGGAGCATCGACCAGATTGCCACCCTAAGCCGAGGCGTCGGCGAGCTGCAGCGCGAGCTGCTCGAACAGATCTGCGAAGACTTCGAGATGGCCTTTGCCAAGGGCGAGGTGGGTGCGCGCCGTGCCACCTTGATCGAGGCCTGCGGCGTGATGGATTCCCTAGGGGAGACGGCCAAGGCGAGGCTCATTACCTGGTATGTGAACACCGAGCTGCGCGAGTACCGCTCCGTGTTCCGCGGGAACGACGAGGCCGGCAGCCTGGACAACATCGGAAGACGATACGCATGGTTCAAGAGGATGATGAAGGTCTACGAGGAAGAGCACGCCGTCCTATTCCCCCCGCACTGGAGGGTCGGCGAGACGTTGGCTACGGCCTTCTGCGACGGCACGAGGGAGGACTACAAGGGCATACTGGAGAGGAGCGTGCGAAGGACCGATGGTGGTGCCAAGATCGACGTCAACCTGCTTCTGAGTTGTCTCCAGGAAACCATGGACTTCGAACAGAGCATCGAGCGGAAGTTCTCTAACGAACCGAGGGCGAGCATCGACACGCTGAGCTCCGCCGACGAGAGGACCCATACCTTCAACGGATCGATTTCCGTGGCTTTCGAGCCGTACCTGAGCTTGTGGGTGGAGTCGCAGGACAAGGCACTGGCGGGCATGATTCCCAAGTACAAGTCGCAGCCCTTGCTCCCAGCCGACGAAGAGTTTACTCCGCAGGCCGTCATCAGCTCGGCCATCGAGCTGTTCCATTTCTACAAGCTCACGCTGTCGCAATGCGCCAAGCTCTCTACAAGCGAACGGTTGCTGGACCTTACCAAGACGCTGGCCAAGTATTTGGACGAGTACGCGCAGCAGGTCTTGCTTGCTATTCTGCAGAGGCCAGGACAGGCTGCGGCGTCGGTGCAAGACATTGTGTTGGTGCTGAATACTGCCGACTTCTGGCACACCAACACCGGGCAACTGGAAGAGAGCATCAAGAAGCGAATCGACCATGAGCTTGTTGGCAAGGTCGATTTGACGTCGCAAGCGGACGCTTTCCTGGGCGTGGCCAGCGCCTCAGTCGTTGCTCTGGTGAACAAGGTGGAGGCGGACTGCGAGGGGGCTTGGCGCGAGATGAAGAACACCAACTGGAGCAACATGGAGAGTGTGGGCGACCAAAGCTCGTACGTCGGCGAGTTGGTCACGCATGTAAATGGCAAAGCTGCCGAGATTCTCCCCATTGTGGTCAAGCAGCAGTACGCGCGGGCGTTTGCGGACAAACTCATCGAGCAACTCGCCAGCGCGTATATCAACAATGTTATCGAGTGCCGGCCCATCTCCGAGGTCGGCGCTGAACAGGTAAAGACATCCAGTCTCCCAAATGAAGCATCGCCATGTCTGACCATATCCGTATAGATGCTCCTGGACAAGTATGTCCTGACGCAATCCTTCGAGAACCTGCTCTCGCACCACAACCCTTCCTCCTCGTCAACACCATCGGCCCCGCCCGCCAGCTTCGTCAAGCGCGTCAACGCCACCATGACGCGCGTCGATCCCCTCCTCAAGACGCTGCAGGTGCGGCCCTCGCCGCCCGAGGGCCTGGTGCAGGCGTACCTGATCCACATCGGCGACCGCAGCGACACCAACTTCAAGAAGATCCTGGAGCTCAAGGGCGTGCGCAAGCAGGACCAGGCGCACCTGATCGAGCTCTTCGGCATCCACCGCGAGGGGGCCAACCCGGGCAGCCAAGCCCTCGTGGCCCAGAGCCCGCTGCTCACGCCGCTGCTGAACACCAGCGGCCTCGGCAGCAGCGGGCTCGGCCTGGCGAACCCCGGGGCGGCGCTGGCGGGGGCGGCGGCCATGCCCGGGCGCGGGGGCTTCGACGCGGCGAGCCTCGGCGAGAAGCTGCTCAGCGCGGCGCGCGACGGCGTCGAGCGCATCGGCACGCCCTCGATGCCGCAGGGTGCCGGGGGCGCGGGGAGCCCCGGGGGGCCCGCGGCGGGCGGCTTGCAGCAGAACACGGCCAGCATCAACGAGAACCTGAAGAACTTTGGCAAGTTCTTCCGCCGCGATATCGGGGGTCTCGGGGCCAGGTTCGGGAAACGGGATGGTAGTGTGGAGGAGACCGGGCGGTAAGGTAGACTTATTAGCCGCGGATGATAACTTGGGTTGGTAGACTAAGGCATCACTACTTGGCCTAGGTAGATAGATAACCATGAGTTCACTCTAGTCTTGCCTGTGCTGTATCAGGCGGGTATAGTTTGGGAGTAGGTGAACGCGGGCAGGGCAAGGGCTCTGGAATGTCCAATGGACTGGGCTTATGAGTTACACTTGGCTTATAAAGACCACACGACCAGTCTGACTCTGCCATTCACCCGCCGCACAAGAATTGATATCACCAGCGACGCGATCATCGTGCTTTTACGACTTGACCGTGACGTGATCGACTACGATGTACAATTACCACAGCCTGGCTACCGTCGCCGCTGCTGAAGCTCGGGTGCTTGAAGGCAATTCCACTGACTCCATTAATGAATGCCCCGAGGAGCTTGACTTGAGCAGCAGAGGTTTCTTGTGCTCGGAGTGGAAGACTTTACTGCCGCCTCGGAAGGGGGCAAGTTTTCCGAATGTGAACTGGTTTCTCGGTATCCTTGATGTTTTATCTGGACTGATGTGAGCAGGCCTGAATATAAGAGGCGTTATTGGGGAAGGTGTATAGTAGGAGTAGGCGAGTCTTTGGACGCCAGATCGTCAAGTAACGTGCGAGCGTAGATTGATCTCGAGATGCCGCCTTCCCGACTTCTATATCCGGAAGAGGGTTCCATTACATTGCGCGCGCCTTAAGTTCCCAGCGATTCTTTCACGTTTAATGAGGTCAGGGGCTTACTTAATCGTTCTTTACCGTGGGAGCGTAACCCTGGTTCCATTGCATGGAACCGGCCATATGCGGGCTGGCGGGCTCGGTCTCTTCTGTGCTTGTGCTCGGTTAAGGATTCGGAGCCACCCACATTCCCGTTCCGTGCTGCTCCTTTGACTTTCCATTCCAATCTACCCTGTCCTCCTTCTTCCCCCCACCCTTTCCCGGGCCAAGCTTCGTCCCACGGGCCACGGCGCACTCTCGAGATACAGTTTGACGGAATACTCGATCGACCCAGTACCTTATCTCTCTGACGAGACCTACATACCTGGTAATCGGCAGAGGCAAGAAACTGCCGGTTAGCGCCCTCATGAAGCAATCACCTTCTTCGAACCATTGCCCGTGACTCTACGGCGGTTGGCAATACGCGTCGACAATTCACTTACGGAGTGGGTGAAGCTTGAAACCGGGCCAAGCACCGAGATCGCGCTGTTCTGTCCACTGATCTTGTCCGTCGTGCTGGGCGTGGCTTGACCTGGCTTGACGAACAGCTGAGCCATGGCTCGATGCCCCTTCCTATCGGCCACCGCTTCTTTTAAGGACGAAAAACCTCGTCTTCATGGTTTGTGATCCGGAGCCATTCTCCGCGAGCGCGGCGTGTACCGGCATTCCAGATCACCGCCGACGTGAGTATACATGCACCCTTGCGCAAATCCTGCAGAAACGATCACGAACATCGAAGGCCTCACCGTGGCGATGACGACGACAGTCTCGCTGCCGACTTGGCCCGAAATCACCTGCCGTTCTCAGCACAAACACAATGAGGCTTGAGTCTTGTCATACCGGTAACATGTTGCGTGGGAAAGCAGTTCTGACAGGCTGTGGTCCCGGGCCAAAACAGTCCCTGTCAGGGTCGTGTCTCAACCCTTGTCGCCTCCAGACAGCATCCTGGTCCGTCCCCGGCGGCGCCCATGCATCTTGTTAGAGCCTCACCCCGAAGCCGTGGGCTACCGTTACCCATGCGTGGACGTGCGGCGCTGCCTCCTTCACCCCCTTGGCTACACCAGCTCGTGTCGACGGCCGAGGCCCAAGCTGCCAGTTGCTCTCAGATGCACGCCGCAACTGCCCCAGTGCCTGCCAGTCCCAGTTGTAGTACAACGGGCTGAAGCCTGAACTTTGAAGGGGAAGAGAGGGCTGACCCCCCTGTCGAAACGATCTCCAAACTGCAGCCGTTCAGCGGCTTCTTGTCCGCTTGGCCCTCCCACAGGCCACTTTCCACGGCAATTCGCCCACGCGCCTGGCCTTTTCGTCTCTTCGTCGCCGCTATTCTACTCCCGTCTCCGGTTCGACGTTTCTCTTCTCCCTCCATTTGCAGTGTAGACGCTGTCCGACAGTTTGCCCGTGTTTGTTTGTGGGAGGCTTGATACCGGCACATTCGCTCCTTTGTTTCCCTTCGTCACTTCGGCCCAACGATCGTTCGGCATGCTCTGGTTGCCATAATACTCGCAGGTCCGAAGCCTTCGTAATATTCTCTAATCACGGGTTGATCCCTTTTGTTCCAAAGACGGCTGGTCTGTTTTCACATTTCGTGTTCGATACCAAGTCTCCGAGTATCGCGAGTCAAAATCTCCTTTGCGACCGAGGACTCGCCCAAGCTCCTTACTCACGATGAGGCTACAGCTTAGGACCTCATTGCTTCTGGCATTGAGCTCTCTATCCCTCGTACAGGTCGGTTGACAACCCTACTTGCCTGCAATGCCACCGCCAGACACACTGACCCAAGACAGGCAAGTCCATACCGCCTCAAGGACAAAAAGCTTGTAAGAAACAACAAGCCCGTGGAAAACACCAAGCTCGTGAAACATGGCCTCCTCGACGACCTCTTCGGCGGTGGCGGTATCCTCGATTCCATCGGGCTGGGCAACGACGGTGACGCTGGAGGAGGATCAGGCCTGGATCTCGGTCTCGGGGATGACCAGTGAGTTTGATCGTTCGACAGCACCAAGTGTGCGCAAGCTGACGAGGCCACGATAGGTCAACCGTAACGACGACTGTGTTCGCTCCGGCTTCGTCAATTGCCGCCCCAGTTGCCGGTTCCTCTGCCCCTCCCGTTGCCGGTTCTTCTGCTGCTCCAATTGTCGCTCCTCCCGTCGCCTCTACGGTCGTCGCTCCCCCCGCCGCCTCTACGGTTGTCGTCCCTCCTGTCGCTTCTTCGGTTGCCGCCAGTTCATCTGCTGCTCCAATCGTCGCTCCTCCCGTCGCTTCTACGGTTGTCGCCCCTCCGGTTGCCTCTACGGTTGTTGCTTCGTCAGTTGCCAGTTCATCTGCTGCTCCAGTTGTCGCTCCTCCGGTTGCCTCTTCGGTTGTCGCTCCTCCGGTTGCTTCATCGGTTGTCGCTCCTCCGGTTGCCTCTTCGGTTGTCGCCCCTGCGCCAGCACTACCGCCGACGACGACTCTCTCGACAGTGACTCTCTCATCTATTGCTGCTCCGCCACCGGCTACCACCACTGCCGCGGCCGTCTCGACGACAGCTAGCGCAGCAGCGCCACCTCCTCCACCGCCTCCGCCGCCACCTCCGCCGGCGGCCTCGACGACAACTAGCGCAGCAGCACCACCGCCACCGCCACCACCTCCGCCGGCGGCCTCGACGACAACTAGCGCAGTAGTACCACCACCGCCGTCGCCGGCCTCGACAAGCTCGGCAACCTCGGCAGCCTCGACAAGCTTGCAAGCACCGCCACCACCGCCTGAGCAAACCACTTCGGTCGCTTCCGTAGCCACTTCTTCGGCCACGACCACCGCGCAGACGACGACAGCGGCTCTGACGACGACAGCAGCTGCTCTGCCTGTTGTTACCACGGCACCGCCAGTCAACAACGCTGGAGTGACTGGCACTACTAGCAGCATCATTGGTGTCAACCAGGGTCCCCCTATCTCCGTCGATCCCGCCAATCTGAGCAACAATATCAACTTGGGAGCCATAGTTGTCTAGACTTCCAAAGTGGATGGCAGAGCAGACATAAAACCGAAAGCCCGGACAGAAGAAAGTTCAACCTAATCAATTCAAGCACGATGCAACGTATACGCATACCCATACAAGGATATGAAGGGAAAAACAATATTGTTTTGGATGGGTCCCCCTGGTGGAGGACCGCATGAGTCGACCGTATAATGCGAAGTACAATACACGGTCGCTTCAGGATTGTGTGCTTGGTGAACCTGTTCTTCTTCCCGGCCTGTTCTGCTTTGCGCTCCTTTTCTTGTCGCTCCCTTCTGTTCATTCGGATGGGCTGTGGGCTTGGCAAGGAGAGGTAGGACCTCGGGAACCGCGTGGAGTGCACGGTTGGTGGCAATCCGCGGAGGATGGAGAAACTTTGGGGATGTACATAATTCGCTTCCGTGATACAAGAGGCAGACTGATAGATATGATGGCAATCTACTCTCTGAAAATCACTACTGTCCCGTCGCTGAAGTAGGCCAAGGGAGTATGTGTGAAATTCGGATGCGGCAGCAATTCTGTGACAAGCTTGACGGGACGCAGAGGTATGTAAACTGATGAATTCGTAACACGGGATCTATTCAGGGGTATCTTTTGATCTCGGGACCGAAGCCCGCATCTACCTGCCGACCAAAACGCCATAGCAGCCCATGCAATGAAAATGCAAGTTGTAGCAACAAGGGAATATCAGCAAACACGTCGCCGTGCGTGGGACCTTACGTCCCGCCTATTTCCGAGCCTTCGGCCTGCTTCTTCCGCAACGCCGCCTTCAACTTCTTCGCCCGGCGCTTGCTCATCGGGGCCTCGTCGCCGTCGTTGTCGTCGTCGATATTCTCGCCCTCCTGGTCGGCGTCCCCGTTCTTCCGCTTCTTCCCGCCGCCACCGCCGGCGTCACTTTTCTTCCCCTTCTCCTTCTTCTCCCCCGCCGCCGCCGCATTCGCATTCGCATTCGCGTTCTTCTTGTTCCCCTTATCCTCCCGGACCTCCGTTCCCTGCTGCTGCCCGGGCGGCCGCTCGGCCACGGCGACGACGTCGACGACGCCGCGGAACCCGCGGCGCTTGAGGCCCTCGTTCACCACGACGGAGCGCGGGAGGGCGGCGAGGCCGGCGGTGCCGCGCTCGGCCGGCAGCCCCCACACGTGCAGCAGGTTGACGACGTCGGCGGGGGCGCGGAGGGCGAGGGCGGCGCGCGCCTCGGAGCTGACGACGATGCCGCGGCCGCGGGTGGCGCGGGCGAGCTGGGC
>JAJJKE010000143.1:0-48868 GCA_022376655.1 Xylariomycetidae sp. FL0641 | reverse complement strand
AAATAAAAGCGTGCCTGCTTTTATTACGTGTAATTAAAGTTTTATTTATAACGTTATAATATATTTTTTAATTTAAAAGCGTAAAAAGTTTATACCGTTAAATTTACTGTTATAAATTTAACGTATTTTTTTAATATTAACGCTTAAAAATAAATTAATAATTATAATAATAATAAAAAATAATTTATAAAAATTTTCGCTTTTTTATTAATAATTATAAAAAAGCTTTTTAGCGCTGCCCCCGCGGTTTTAACCTGATTTATTATTACCTGCCTTAAGTTCGGCTTAAATTATTTTTATAACTTTTAATCGGTTTTATAATTTTTTAAATTAAACCTTTTTTTAAAAATATTAAAGTTTATAATAATAATATTTAATATACCGGTTATATTTATTTTAACTTTTTTACTAAAGCTTTTACTTAAAGTTAAAATAATGCGTAATAGCGGGTTAGGGCGTAAATAAAACGTATTTTAGCCGGTTACGTTTTATTTAAGTTAAATATTCGGTATAACCTTGTTTTTAAATATAATATTAAGCTATATACGGGCGTTATTAGCGTATATATTTGTTATATTATTAAAATATAGGTAATTTTCGGTCGAAAAAACGTTAAGCGGGGTTTAAAACATTAAAAAAGGCCGATAAACGATTTTTAATAAAGGTTAATACGAAATGCGTGACGATTTCGATACGAATGCGATATGTAAATGCCCTTAAAAGTCGTTATTATAAAAGGGAGAGTAGCGGTGTGGGCTTTGTAAGGCTAGTAGACCATATTAATTGACACTTATTCAACGCCCGACCGGCGCAAAGCGCAAAGCACCTGCACAAAGCGAGTATCGAACTAACGCACATATGAACCCAAAAGGGTGTTGGTACTTATCCGTTGGGCGCTCTGTGTCGGTCGGTCGGCTTACCAAAAGAGAGGGCAGGGTGACGTCACTAAACCCCTGACTATGCGGGTCCACTGAAGTCGGAGCCGTCAAGATGTTGATCCTCCCGATGCATATCCCGCACATACCACTGCCACGCTCGCCACGCAGCCACGCAGCCAGCCCACGAGCTCCTGGGCAGTATCGCGCGAGGTACCGATCTAATAGCTCGCTCCTCTCCCCCCCAAAGGCCTGCCTTGCCTGCCTCCCCCAGCTTGCCAGATCTCCCGCAGTCCCGGCTGAGGGCAGATAGCCTCAGTGATCATCGCTGACACCCTGTTGATGCCTCACCTACGCTGCCAGTCTCCACTCGATGGCCATCTACTATGCATCCACCCATTCTGACACCCACACAGCTGCAGGCGCTGCTCGACATCCTCGTCCACTATGAGACGTACAGTGAGGTCCAGAGCTTCAGGGACCCCAAGGCCATCGATCGCTATGGCTATCCCTTCATCGACTTCACCTCAACCAGGGCCACCACTCTGAGCACGCGGTCCGCCTCGCCGCTGCTGCAGCTCCTCCTCACCCGCGTCGTCCTCCCGATACCCGGCATCCGGGATGTGACCCCTGACTTCTGGCACACCAAGTTCAAGGGGATCATGAAGCGGCTCGGCGAGGCTGAGCTGTCCGAGAGCTACGACAAGGGCACGCTGGGGAGCAGGAAGCGCCTGGCCACGGCGGCATCCGTCGTACACGAGGTCATCACCAGAGGCTTGCTGAGTGGAGTGTCAAAAGCGGAGCTTCACGACTTACGGCAGTCCTATGATCACAGGAAGGCCGAGAGTTTAGACCAGGCGTGGAACGATTGCGTTCATCAGTTGGTGTACGGCAACTTGCTCGACGAGATCTTCGACCAGTTCACTGCGTCCCCTGACTTCGAAGCCCACTCCCCTGGGGTCAAGGCGGCCGTGGAATACGCCATCTTCTACATCGCCACCTTTGTGCATCAATTGTTCGTTTTCTCCGCCGAAGGGCCATATCTTTTGAAGCTACTCGAGAATGTCCACAAGCTCTTCCCCTACTCACTCGTCGGCCAGACACTACGAGTTGGTAATGCCGCTAGTATGATCAATGCCATGGTACGGCTGTTCCTGGCCAAGGTCAGTGTAGGAGCGATGACCAACTGGATCGGGTTGACCCAGAATGCTTCGGATGGCATGAATCTGCTGCAGAGGTAAGTCCCGAACTGACCGTATCAAGTACCCTTTCTCATTCCGCGCAGGATCATCTCCATGATCATGGAATGGGACACCAGCGACTTCCGTAAAACCGTGGAGAAGATCAAGCAAAGCGACAAAGGTGTCAGCGACAAACACCTGGCTGCTATCGATGAGCACCTGCATGACAAGAGAGGTCTGCATGAATTGTCGCGACAGAAGAGTATCGAGGAACAGAAGTCTATCATTCTGGTCATCTTTGAGTCCAGAAACCCCGGCCTCGCCGAGGGCCTGACCGAGCCACAGCATACCTTGTGCTTGGAGTATTATGCGGCCCAACTCGCCATACGCGACCGTGAGAAGATAGTGGAGGTACTGTGCCGTCAGACCCCGGACTTGACTACGTCTATTGTCAAAGATACCGTGGCTGTCTTTGAGCCGATGATCCGGACCATACACAAACAGGTGGACCTGCGAAAGCATTTGGGCGCTTTCGAGGGCTTCCTGACCGATTTCATAGCAACCAGCAAGCCGAAGCACAAGGAGGGTGACGAGAAAGGGAAGACTTCCGCACCCTCGGTTGAGGACTACGTACGCTTGCTGCAACGCAACCGTCACTTATTATACGAGTACCTGCATGACTTTGCGAAGGGCTGTCCGGAACTACGGGACACCTGGAAGGCATGGGCTAAAGACGCCGTAAAGGTCTTCAGACGCAAGGCAGACAATGAAGGTTTCGTCAGTGCCAATGAGAGAAGCATGACGACGGGCGGCGCCGGTGATATGGGACCCTGCTTAGAGCATCTCTTCGAGTCGCTACCGATCTCGCAACGGGAAGGCATCGCGAAGGCTATCGATGCCCACATGCAGTACCTCTCCACTCTAACTGCATCCTCCAAGCAACGGACACAACGGGTCATTGACAGTATCTACAACGACGAGAAGGATTCCGGTGGCGGCGATATGACAGGTCCCGGGGTATACGCAGCACGATGGCAGTCACTCCTTGACGAAACACTAATCACACCCGCAACCCTTATGGGCCCACCGCGAAGGGGCGAAGACGTCAAAGCCATGCGGGCTTTAGGAAAGACCGAGATCGTTGGAACTGCGGAGACGTGGGAAACCGATGAGAAGATGAAGAGAGTGGACGATGAGAGGCCACCTCCACCAGACGTGTCGGCGGTGGTCGACGCGTTCGGGTCCGCGTTCAAGGCGAGAGTGGCACAGATCACAAGCGAAGGACTGCCGAAGGCATAGAAGACAAACTCTTGATGATAACATTCAGACGTCCTGTATCGTACATTCGGAGCGACATCAACAGAACCCATGCATTCCGTACTGACGACAAGTTTTTCAACGCCCATCCCTTGAGCAATCCGCAAGAGCGTGAAGCGGTGACCCCGTAACTGTCCTCCCCCTATTCCTAATCCCGTCTCCAGGTTTCCGTCACCAAAGCCTGCATACAGCTCATGGTCCCCTACTAACTAACAATCAGCGTCAGATCCCCACTTCCACAAGCAAACAGATCAGCCGGCGTATTACTCACCTCACAACTTCTTCAACCCGCCCAGCCCACCGGTAAGCCCGCCCAAGAGCCCCTCCAGCCCGGCCGCCGGGCCACTCGAAGCGTCCGCGTCGGGCGTAGCCGCGGCGGCGTTGGTGCTGGAGTTGTGCTTCTGCTGGTCGATGGCGCTCTCGACCTGGGCGAGCGCGGGCGGCGCCTGCTCGGCCACCTGGTCCATGACCATGCCGAGGGGGGTGCCGGCGGCGGCGAGGCTGCCGAGTGCTCCTCCTCCTCCCCCGAGCTGCCGGCGCGTCTTCTTCTCCTTGAGCCCGGCCAGCACGCCGGCCAGCGGCCCGGTGAGCGAGTCCAGCTGGTCCGCCGCTCGGCGTCGCTTGAGCAGACCGCCGCCACCCCCAACTCCGCCCAGCAGGCTGGATACCGTGCTGGTGACCACGTCGAGTTGCCGCGGGCGCGCGCGCAGCACCCCGCTGCTGGTCGCGGACCCCAGGAGCGAGGTCACGCTCGAGAGAGGGTCGGTTAGCGTGGAGAGTTGCCGGTGCGCGTGCGAGATGGGCAGGGCGCTGGTGGTTGCGGCCAGGAGGGTTAGGAGGGTGGTGGTGAGGCGCATTTTGGACGGGTGGTAGGGGGGTTGTTGGTGGTGGTGTGGTGCTGGTGTTCTGACGGGGTGGTGGTATGAGGCAGGAGTAGGTAGGTAGGTGCCGGGATGTAGCAAAAGTAAGTGAGTAGGTAAGTAAGTAAGCGTCTGAAGGAGCGACTGCGAAGAGAATGAATGTCTGTCTGTCCGAGCTTGGATCGAGTAAGAAGTTGTTTCTATCTCCCAGGCCCGGCAGCCATGCTTTTATGTACCTACTTGCCTACAAGTACGCACGGCGTTGCCGTCGACCCCTCGCTCGCGCGCCGGCCATCTAGGTAAGGTAGGTACTAACCTACGGACTTACTTCACTCCCTTGATCTTCGCCGCGAGATTGCACCGTCTCACCGCCCGCCCGCTCCTGTCTCAATGATCACCGCCGGCTTGGCATTCGTCGTGGCAGATTTATTTCCCCCCCCCCCCCCCCCCCCCCCCCCCCCCTCGGCGCGACGGAGGGGGCTATTGGCGCTTTCAGACGCGTTTGTTGATAGTGGTTTGGTGTGTGTGTGTGTGTGTGTGTGTGTGTGTGTCTGTGTGTGTCTGCGACAGCCGCGCGCGCGCGCGCTGGCGACGGGGATTGAGATCAGCGGTGCCGCTCACTCAGTCCGTTTCGTCGTGTTTTGGCAGTCGCGCGTCGTTGGGTCCCTCGCGGTAAGGGAGGCTGCGGTTCGCTGTTTTCTATCTTGTCGTTCTTCGCATCTTGTGCGACTGATGCCTTCCTCCGTGCTGGATGGATCGGAGGCTATGAGCGTCATGCATCCCCGCGCCCCTTCCGGCCTCGGTGCCAGGTGAACCACCCGGACTCGCTGGCGCTGGAGCCAAGTAGCCCCGAGACCCTTCGCATCCCAAACGGAGGAAAGATTCACTATTGCGCCCACCTGAACTTATCACCCTTGTGGAGATGAAGTCGCAGCTTCGCAGGTGGCGAGTATCGCTGAGGCACGGTGAAGATCGTCGCCTCTGAATGGGGGCACTGCGCTTACATGCTTACATGCAGATGCCAAACCGCACGTGCACCGGCATCGATTTCTCATTCAAAAATAGGTATGGCAGATAACTTCCGCATTGGTATCAGACTTCCGCTAGATCTGAAGAGTCATGCCAGTGAGCTAGGAAAGTAATGGGCTTGGAGCGCTGCCTGGTGTTGGGGTTCCCATCCTTCAAGGAGTGAAGAACGGACGATTGTTTGAAGGCCGGCAAGCTGAATGGCTCACAGCCTCACGCAGTACAAGTGCCACTCACTGCCGTCTTTACACTCTCTCGCCGGAGCACCTAGCTTGGAGGTCAGCTCGGCCATTTGCACCACCATACAAGCATGAGCAGCCCCCAATGTGCGAATGATAAAGGCCTTGGATCCCTCTCTGGTCGAATTGGGCAGGCCATTTCTCAACTGTTATTCAACCACTTTGGCGAGAAGATTTCTGTCAAGATGGTCAATGTCTTACCCTGATTGCTCTTAGCCGTCATCCTGGCCAACGTCGGTGTCTCAATTGCGGCACAGACGCCGCTGGTGGCGCCGGTTAGTTGCGACGCGGTGGAAAAGTACACAACCGAGGTAGATCCATGCCGCCATACCCATCTCGACGCGACAAGGCTAGCAGAGCTGAAGAGGGAAAAGCTCGAGTTCATTGACGATGTTGTGGCTTGGTGAGAGGATATCTGCGGTCTGAACTTGCGGTGCAGAACACCAAAAAAGCCAACTTACATAGATTAGACGCCTACGTATAGCATAGATTGTCGGTACTGCCTGTCTGGCTGTTGCAAAGTCGGTTGTTTGTTCGAGTTAAATACCTAGGTACCTACACAACGGGCAGGATGAGGTGGGAAATGAGAATGAGGGCAGACCGTCTCCGAGTTTGGACGGATACCTTCCTAAACTCGGCTACGGAGCTTAATTACTGCATATTGCAATAAAGCATAATATCTTTTGACGAGCTACGAAATGCATCTAGAGGAAATGGATCTTGACCCGTCTGTGGCTGTGCAATTTTTCTACCACCGGTGGACCTCTGATGTCGTGGCCGTGAACCAGCGTTCCACTGGACACACATTCCTAAGGTACCTTATCAACCATACCAAAATGAGCCGTAAGAGCCATGCCTCCCGGGCCCGATGACAGAAACGGACTGCCTCCCGGTAACGGACTCACCGGCGTGCTTCCCGTCGTCCCAGGAGATGCAGTCCCGGACCAGGCGTCGAGGAACCATGCCACGACCGCCGCGTCGGCCGCCGGTGTCCGTGCCTTGACCGCGCAGGCCGTTGCCTTTTACTTCCGGGCGCCTGCCAAAGCCTTCTTCCGGACCCGGGTTGACTACCTCGCCTATGCCCGAAGCGTGCACCAGGCCCAGACCGAGCTGCTGGCGAAGACGGCCGCCAAGGACCTGAAGCTCTCCCGGCTCGGGCTCGCTCTCCAACACGCCTGGATGTGGGCAAGGGGCACCACGCCCGGCCTGCTGACCTCGGTCATCCAGCAGCACGGATGGAGCGTCATACCCCAGCAGATCCTGCCACCGCTTATTGCCAACGTCGGAGTCGGCGCCGTCCTGTACACGAGTTACCTGCAAATCCTGGGCCGGCTGCACGAAGAGAGCTCGAAATCGGCCAAGCGCGTCTACCCGCCCCCGGACCCTATACATACCTTCACCGCCGGCTTCTTGGCTGGCAGCTTCCAGAGTGTCATGGCAGCTCCCCTGGATGCCATCCAAGCCCGGTACGACCACCGCGACCTCATGGCCGGCAACCCCAAGGGCGGCACGCCCCGGAGCATGTGGGCGTTCTCCGCCGACAAGCTACGGGAGATCGGCGTCCGCGGCGTCTTCGCCGGCTGGGGCCTCTCCTTCCTGAAAGACAGCCTGGGCAGCGCCATCTTCTTCAGCACCTTCGAGTACGTCAAGGCCCAGAGCTTCTACCAGTTCATCACCTGGTACTACGGCGGGCTCACCAAGCACACGGTGGACATCCTCGCGCGGAAACGGCCGCCCGCCACGAAGACGACGACGCCGCCGGCGGAGGACGCAGACGAGCCCGTGGTCATCCGCCCCCACTACGCCATCGAGCCCGTCTTCCTCCTGGCCGCCGGCATGGCCGCCTCGTTCGCCCAGCAAGTGGTCCTGCACCCGCTGTCGCACGTCCAGGTCAGGCACTGGGACCACCTGGAAGACCTGGACGAGAAGGCCGAGCGCTACCGCCGCAGCGCCGCGAACGCGAACGCGAACCCCGAGAAACCACCGCCGCGCCGTCGCCGGTGGCGCATGCTCCGCGCCTACGTCAACGCCTACCGGGAGACCTGGGCGCAGTGCGCGGCCGAGGCGGCGGCCGAGGGCCGCGGCCCGGTGGGCTGGCTCTACCGCGGCTTCTGGTGGAACACCCTCCGCCAGGTCCCCAGCACCAGCGCCGGCCTGATCATCTTCGAGCTGGTCCGGAGGAAGTACGGCGGCGGCGCCGAGCCGGTGCGCGTCGCCAAGGACCACTACGAGATCCTGCTGGATTGATTGATTGATTTAGTTCACGGACGGTGGTGCTTTTGGGGATCGATTCTTCGTGGTTGGCTTGTAGCTAGCTAGCTGTCTGTCTGTGTGTGTGTGTGTGTGTGTGCCTTGGTGGGGTATATAAGGTATATATAGCATGGCGTTCGTTGGCTAGAGAAAGCCTAGAACCTGACTGTTCATCGTGGAGCATTGGTCACGGGTAGATGGTGTCGCGATAGATAGATAGATAGACGGCGGAGAGGGGGTTGTACCGTGTACCTACCTAAGTAAGTACCTAAGCTAGACCTTGGCGATATTCGCTCGGCTGATTCTCCTGTTTCCTCGTTTTGGGTATCTACTAAGAAGTACCTAACATGACCACACACCATTCAAGCAATTCCTCATCCGCTCTTCATGTCCTGACTGATCTCGTCTCTTAGTCAGTTTCTTCTGCTGGCGTCCCTTGTACCCCGCGCTCCGGATGGATGGCTACAGGAGAAAGATAGATCCATGGGCGTCACGTCACGCCTTTCTACAGTTCATTCCCCTTCCACTACAGCATCACCAAGGTCTGTCTGCCGGGCATTTTCCGGAGGTTGACACGCCCGTGGAACGGCAACGTCGCCTCGGAACCACGCAAGTGCAGCACCAGGCACAGACGCCCGTGGGGTAGGATCATGCACCGTTGTTTCCCTGGTTGTACATATAACTGTCTACCTATCTATCTGTCCGTACTACCTAAGGTAGGTGGTACCTAGGTACCAATCCAACACCCTCAACCCCGCCCCCGCTCACGCAACCTCGATCTGCCCCTTCAGCCGCACATCGCGACTACTCGCGCCGACCATGACCTCGTACGCGCCCGGCCGCAGCGTCCACGCCTGCGCCGCCACGTCCCAGACGCTCAGGTCGCGGCGCGTTAGGTCGAAGCGCACGGTGGCGGACTGGCCGGGGGCGAGCACCTTCTTCTCGAAGCCGCGCAGCTGCTTCGGGGGACCGTCGCCGCCGGGGATCCCCAGGTACAGCTGCGCGACCTCGGCGCCGGCCAGCGCGCCGGTGTTGGCCACGTCGGCCTGGACGGTGGCCGCGAGGTCCCAGAGGCCGCCGCGCCAGGTGCCGCTGGGGCCGGCGGCGCGGGTGAGGTTGTTGCCGGAGATGCGCAGCGAGGAATAGGCGAAGGTCGTGTAGCTCAGCCCGAAGCCGAACTCGTAGCGCGGCGTCAGGTTGCGCGCGTCGAAGGCGCGGTAGTCCAGGTACGCGCCCTCGGCGAAGTCGCACTGCGGGTCGGTGTCGTTGGCGGACGCGCGCTGGCACGGCGCGTACACGGAGTAGTCGCTCTCGTTGCGCGCGAGCGTGTACGGCAGCTTGCCCGAGAAGTTGGCCTCGCCGTAGAGCAGCTTGACCAGCGCTGTGCCGCTGTCCTGGCCCGGCAGGTGCGCCAGGATGGTCGCCGTGACGTTGGGGTGCTCGATCCACTGGTCCACCAGCCGGATGCCGGCCGCGTGGATCACGACGATGGTGTTGGCGCACTTGGAGGCCACGTTCTTCACCAGGCCGTCGCTGAAGTCGTCGTGCAAGCCCTCGCGGTCCCATCCCTCGGTGGCGATCGCATTGATGAACACGAGACAGGCATCGGAAGCGGCGTTCACATCGGGGTCAGACGATTTCAAGTCCCAGTTGATCCAAGTCCAGTCGGCCTCGGCTCTGTTTTGAAGTGCACTCAGAGGCTTGCGGGAATCAGCTAGATGAGCGTTGGAGGTGGAGAGCAACAGACACTCACATCGATCATGAACGGCGGCGCATTGGCACCGGCTCTTCCTCCCGTCACGATAGTCCCGCCTCTTGCAGCTTGGTCGAAGTGCTCTTCCGTGCCGAGAACTGCGTCACCCATCTCTGGTGAAGATGTGTAACCAAGCTCAAACAGAGTGTCCGTATTTTTAGTAGCTGGGACCGTGGCGTCGTAGCCGTAAACAGATAGCATCTTCGGGGTTTCCTTGAAAGGAAGGGAGCCGCTATTCTTCACCAGAACGTGACCGGCTATTGCCCCTTCCAAGATCGTTGGCCTTGATCGCGGGTCTCGGGCATCAACAAGGGTATGGGGTTCAGTCAGGTTCTTCATCCCAATTCCTGGAACTGGAAAGCCTTGGTCCTGGCCTACCAAGTACCACGCAGCAAGAATCCTGGATTCTTCCGTTAGAGCGTTAGGTACAACTCATCGCCAAAGCTACTCACCGTGTGGCCATGTCCGTTACTCTTGATTCAGGTATGCTACCGTTGTGGACTGCATCAGTGAGATTGGTACCGAAAGAACCGCCAGAAGGCATGACCATGTCGAGACCAGCATTGGCGCTGTTGAGGTTATGTTGGGCATTCCAGTCCAATAGAACGAAACCATCAAATTCCAGCTCTTCCTTGAGGAGGTGCTTCATCAGGTGGCTGTTCATGCAGGCGTATGTACCGTTGACGCGATTGTACGAACACATGGCCGAAGCAACACCCGCCTTGACGCTATCCATGAACGGCCAGAGGTAGAACTCATGGAGCGTCTTGTCATCGATGTTGGCGGAAACGGCCTCGACACCAAAGTACGGCCGTCTATAGGTCTCTTGTTCGTTGCCGATGAGGTGCTGAAAGGTCAACATTGGGTTCCCACGCTTCTGATTGCTACGTGCACACATACCTTGATGTTCGCAATGACCCCAGCATCCTGGATACCAACGATACTTTCGGCATTGAGCCGTCCTGAGAGGTACGGGTCTACAGAGAAGCCTTCCCAGTTGCGGCCTCCGAGGGGTGTTCTGCCTAGTGGGCCTGCGTTCGGTCCAAGCAAGACGTTGACTGCCGGGATATCAGTATCGCGATTGTAATTATAGGGCTTGAGGAAGTTCAAGCTCACCGCCTTTGGTCTTGAATTCTTTGCCCATGTACAGTCCTCTCTCGTAGGTGAGATTCGCGTCCCAACTGGCACCGACATGAATGCCTGACGGGAAAGAAGACACCATGTCGGTGGCACGAAGTCCATTGGCGGCATCGTGTAGACAGAGTCCAGGCCAACCTATTCTGGGGATTGTGCCCGTGTTTCCGGCGCAGGTGTTGTCGGCTACTTCAAAGCCTCCAGTGATGTTGACCTTCTCTTCCAGAGTGAGACCGGACACCAGCTCCTTCGCGCAAGCATAGGCATCGCTCCAATCCCCAACTCCTCTACAATCCGCTGTAGGTGGATATCAGTAGATGTTCGTGTAAGCACCCTAGCGGCCGTGAGTTCGACTTACGCGGGGTACGTGTTAGGGGCCATTGCGTCTTTTTGCCTTCAACCGTGACAATGAGGCACAACGCGACGAGCGCGAGATACAAGGCGCATGGTAGAGAGCACATTGGCCATGGCGTGCCCAATGGCTGGGACCCGCTAAATCGCATCATGAACGCCGTGGAGAGATGGGACAAGAACCTGAGTTGTCGGGCCCGCGTTTCTCGAGATGGCGGCAGATCATAATATACCGGCGACTAGTCAGAGCGGTGCAAGGGTAGATATTACGGCACCGGCGATCGCATCGCCTTCGTCTGACAGAATGCCCACTGCCCAGCCGCCAACGAGGCCGGATGAAGACTATTCCTGGGAGTTGGCCTCACCGCATCTGGTGTTTGCGGCAGCCATGTCGGCATCCGGCGTGCTCAGTAAGCTCATATCGGTGAGGACTTTGCAAAGGGAAAGGCCGTGGGCGGCTGGGCGGCTGGGCACAGAGAAGGGGATTATAGCATAAGTTGAGGGAGACGAGACATGTACGGATAGAGCGATATACGGATTACCTTATCCACTCTTTTTTGCAGATCAACCTTGAAGGCGGGGAAGTGGGCATCGAGATTTCAAGGAACAGCTGACAAGAAACTTCATGCCGCTCAATTGCATCCACAGCAGTCATCACGATCACTGATGGGCAAGCCGTTGCCATGTATCCGATGAAGAGTTTTTCTTCGCGGTTTTGATAATCAATCCAGAGGCTACATATACCGTGTATCACGAAGGTGCCTCCAGTCATATCTGTGTCATAATCGGACACGAATTCTAGCAATCAGCCATACGCCATATACATCACGCATTCGTATCCTCGTGAGAAATCGAACCCTGAACCCCGACACATGCCACCAATCTGTGCTCATCAAACTACCTTAGACGTAGGTCTTGGTTGAGCCTCCGCCTCGCTTGTGGAGATAGAAAGTGGTGGCGATGGCAGCGAGGCCAAAGATGAAGCCGAGGTACTGGAAGACGTAGTCGGCCTGAGCTCGCTGGCAGCGGCCAGTCGTGTAGGAGGCGGGGTGGTCATCGTCTCTGCCTGCAAAACAGAACGTTTCGCCGCCTTTCTCTCTGCAGCCGCCGTTGAGGATCTTATTGAAGAAGCGTTCACTTAAGGCCTCATCGCTTTTGGAAGTGCAGCTGGACACTGACTTCAGGGCGATAGTCAAGGCCTAAGAAGAAGGTGAGTCTCGGTGCAAAGAACAATTGACAGGTAGATGCCTGATGATGGACCACTTACAATGCCGCCGGCGAGGTAGAAGACACAGGCGAGTCCATCGATGGCCATGACAACGAGAGCGGGGATCTTGTCCCAGAAGACGTGCAGAAGACCGATGATGGCGGCGAGAATGCCAAAAGCACCCGCAAAGATGCTAAAGGAGGTCTCGCTTGGCACGGAGCCAATCTTCTGCTGCTTGGAGAGGGTCACGGCGAGGCCAAGGACCACAGCGCCAAACAGGACCTACTCAGATGGTCAGCTATGCGACGACGCGTTCAGTTCATGGGGGGTGCATGTGATGGCTAGCAAGACGTACGAGGAAGCCTCTCTGGGCAAGGATGGCGATCTTCAACATGATGGGAAGAAGAAGTGTCGCGTCTTGATGATTGAGTTGGGGATGGTGGATTGCTTTGGCGCGAGAGTGGTGAGTGTGTGTTGTTGCTGTGGGCGGGTGCAGTCAATGCAGCCGGCGCGCAACCAGGTTGGAGGTAAGAGAGGTGTGAGTGCGAGATTGCGCCGTTGCCTTTGAAGCTTGGACAAGAAAAACAAAAAGCTGATGGGTAGGTAGGCAGAGAGGAGGGCAAGAGCGGCAGATAAGCGCTTGTTGGTCGGCCTTGGTGTTGCACGGTAACGAACAGCGTCGGAGGGCTGAAACCCGACTTTTGGTTTTTATACAGAAATAGGGCATGAAGGATCGAGACTAAAACGCCATGCCCTTCACCCCCGGGCGCCCGCCCTGATCTTGAATCCCAATGCCCATCTTGCTCTGGTCGTCCTCTGCACTCTGGCTCACCAGTAGTTCATCTGGTCCAGGCAGCAGCGGGTGTCTGCCTGGTGTCACTCGGCCATACCCAGGCCGAGCATGTCCACCTGTCACATCGAATGGCAAGCAAACATCACCGTCTCCGTCATATCCATCCTAGGCATCGTACGGTTGCCTTGCCTTGGTCCATGGGCACATTCATAAGGCTGGCTAGCTGCTTTCCATTGTACAGCCAAATCAGACGTCAGCTCACCAAGCCTTTATGAAGAAAGACCCTTGGATCTACCTAAGGGAAGAGCTGGTCGGTTGGCTCTTGCATGCTGACATGCAGCACAGAAATGCAGTTGTCCCATTTGGGATGCTGTCTCCAGACTGTGCCATCTTGTGCTACATCAATCGTGAATTATTCACTTGATGCACTCGGGCACTGCCCCTTCAGCTCTCCGGAAGCCTATTGGTACCAGAAGCATCCAGCAAGGAAGAGCGAAGTCATGGCTAGGATTTTCCAAATTTAAATCCTGATCCCGAAACTACGAGTCTTTATAACTTGAAGATAGCTCACGGTGCCCAAGTTCCTGCAGAAAAGTACCACCACTGCCAGCCCTACCGAGTCATAGTCGAAATTAGAGCTGACCTCAACCCTTGGCAGCAGGCAGGCAGGGCAGGGTTGCGATGCCAAGACGGATCGATGGCATCGTGGGTAAGCGCTCTTTGGCGCTCTTGGCGCTCTCCCTTACCAGGTAAGTACCTACCTAGGTAGCTAACTTAAGTTAGTAGCTGGGGTACCTTAACCGTAGGGTAACCACCGCAGAGGATCCTGCTCCTACCACACGGCGCAGCTGCTTCTACCCCCTGCCTCATCAAGAAAGCATGCGGCAGGATAGCCTTGTGGGGGCCATGTTGTGGCACATGTTGAAGCACGTTGCTCCGCCTTCTCTTTGGGTTTCCCTCTGCACCCAGCCGGCTGGTTTGACTTTCTAACAGTTACAGGACATCTCGGACAAAGAGGCGGAATGATGGGACACTGACACACAAGCAGATAGGGTATCAAGACTTACCTATCCCAGGTCGACGACAGAATGTCGAGGACCCCAAGATCAACACTTCAGCAGATCAGGAGAACGGAACTGTTGGGCTTGATCAGTTTGAAGTTGCAATTCGACTTCCAGCGAGCAATCTGTGCCTTCTTACGCCTACCTACCTAAGGTACCTACCGACGACTTTTCCAAACTCCGAACGATTCAAGTACTAGACACGTCAACTGCCCACATCATCACCTACTCGTGACCGGTCAACGAAGCGGGGCGATCATGAACGCATACAGCATCGCAGTCAACCAGCGCGCGTCGCAATGATGCCATCAACCACAGAACCTACCTACCACACCTACCACACGCGCCTCCCGTCGCCGGGAGCCTCCATCAACCAACCCAGCAAGCACTCCTCGACAGCGTCAAGCGCCGCGGCGTGGTCCCGCGCGGCCTTAGGCTCCATCGGCCTGCCGGGGGTATCCATCCAGACGCCGTCCTCGAGGCTGGTGGCGACCAGGACGCGCAGCAGCGAGGCGTTGACCTGGCGGCGCTCCTCGCGATCTTTCTCCTCCTCCTCCTCCTCCTCCTCGTCCTCGTCGCCGGCCGGCAGCACCAGCGCGACGGCCGCGTCGACGATCCCCGCGCACTCCCCCCGCACGTGCCGCACCCGGTGCACGTCGTGCGCGATGGGGTCGTGCCGGATGCCCGCCGCGGCCTGCGCGCGGCACAACGCGCACCCGGCGCCCAGCGCGTGGCGCGTCTTCGCGGTCACGGCCGTCCACCGGCACTGCTTGCAGCGCGCGGGCGCGGCCGCCGGCGTCCGCGGCACCCGCGCCCCGATCGCCGCGTGCCCGGCCACCGGCACCAGCACCGGCGCCAGCGCGTGCCCGCACTCGGCGTACGCCATGCGGAAGCCGCAGGTCGGGCACGCGAAGTCCCCGCCGCCGGAGGACGAGGAGGAGGAGGCGACGAGCCGCGCCCGCAGGCACCGGTCCCCGAAGACGTGCCCGCACGGTAGCAGCAGGGTGCGCTCGATGCCGGGGGACGGCGCGAGGCGCGCGAGCGGGGATGCCGGCGACCCGGGACGCGACGAGAGGCATTTCGCTAGGACTTCCTTCGTCAGGTGCTGCGCCCGCGCGCTGCTCGAGATGTCCAGCTTGTTGCGCCCGCACAGCTGGCACGGCACCTCGAGACGGGCCCCCGGCGCCGGGTCGGCCTGCAAGTCCAGCAGCGGCTGCAGGTCCGGCATGTAGTTGCTCGTCTGGTGGGCGTCGTCCATGGCTGTGTGTGTGTGTATGTGGGTGGGTGGGTGTATGGGTGGGTGTTTGCTGTCGTCTCTGTTTTACGGCGAAGAGGAGGGCCGGGGTCATCGTTGCTCGCGTAAGGTATTTATATCGGTAGGTCCAAGACAACCCAGACAATGGTGATGGGGGTTCAAAGAAAGAAGACGCTGCAAAGACGCCCACAATGGCCTTGTCTGGCGGACGCTGGAATATTGTTCGGCGGGACAAAGACGGTCGGGGCGTATGACGATGCCCTGGATCATACCACTCATGGATGAATGCACTTGTGAGCTGATTGTAACAGAATTTTGAGCGGCTGTGGAGGTGAGTCATGGCTTGGTCTCCGAGACCGTGAGTAGCTGGAGACTGTAGACGAGCAAGATACTGCTTCGATGGTACCTGAAAGCCCTGCCATTTCAAGGTTGAGGCTTTGCTCAACCCGGGATTGCCCCTCGAAGACGATAACAGATCTAGAAGCACAGCAGCCACGGTAGCATCGAAACCTCCCCGATCTCCCTGTCTCTCTCAGACATCATCCCCTTACCATCCATTCCATCCCATCCCATCCCAATCCCCGAATACCCTCACTCCGTCCACCCATCCCCCGCGCAAGTCATCCAATTAACCCCCACCAGCACCAACCCCTTCCGCTCCGCAAACTCCTGCGGCTTAAAGCTGCGGCGCTGGACGAACTCGTCGCCGCCGAGGTCCTCCTTGGTCGCCTGCACCCCGCCCGCCGGCTCGCGGTACAGCAGGAACAGGTAGCGGTGCGGCTTCGAGCTATGCGTTCGTCTCGTCAGCGACCGCGCTCAAAAAAAAAAAAAAAAATCCCAGTACAGTCAAGATTTAAGACCCTATCCGTTTAGGTAAGTACCTAGGGCAGGGGACGGACGTACTCATCCTTCGGCCCCGGTCCGAGGTACGCGGTCAGCGTGTTCGCCTCGGAAGTAGTACCGTCGCCGGGCCGCAGCCCGCTCACCACCCAGTGCCGCCAGAAGGCGAACTTGGGGTCGTCGGGCGTGGGCGCGTCCGGGTCCGTCAGCACGAACGTGTAGCGCGCTCCGGGGTCGGCGTCGGCGTCGGGTTCCGCGGAGAAGGTGACGGCGGGCGCCTGCTTGCACTCGCCCGCGCGGAAGAAGGCCCCCAGCTCGGCGGCCTTGCCGCCGCCGCCGCCGCCGGCGAACGCCACCGAGAGCACGGTGCGCGGGACGAAGTCCGCCGGGATGAGCGGGGACGCCGACCCCGGGACCAGGTGCGCGGTCGCCAGCGAGGTGCGCAGGGCTTCGGCGTGAGATTCGAGCGACATTGTTCCTGGTGTGAAGGGGGGGGGGGGGGGCGCGATGGTATGAGTTATGACAAGGCAGTTGAGCGATCTGTGAAATGAGGGGTGTCTTGACGTTTTGCTACTCACTCGAGGCGTGCGTGGTGTTGTGGTGGTCGTTACCTACCTACCTATATATGCTCGCGCCCGTGCCATTTGACTGGTGGAAAAACCCCGAGCGAGCCAGTATCCGGCGAGGTGGCTTGGCGTTGACGACTTCTTGCCCAGAGTTCGTAGGGTAAGTAGGTAGGTAAGTCTTGCCTGCTTCGATCGCGCATACGACGAGATTTGACAACACACTTCGGATCGGTCGATGAGTCTTGCCATTCATTGTCTGCAACTCGTCTACCGATAGCGATGAAGCCAGAGCCATGGACCTCGCCCATGAGCTGGATTA
Source organism: Xylariomycetidae sp. FL0641 (assembly GCA_022376655.1). NCBI lineage: Eukaryota > Fungi > Ascomycota > Sordariomycetes > Xylariomycetidae sp. FL0641. The sequence goes on along the minus strand of JAJJKE010000143.1, from coordinate 31,841 downwards.
TTGGGTACAGGTCTGCCTCTCAAGAAGACGTAACTCATTACCACAGTCACGTCTCGTGAACCTCATGAACCGTACCAGGAAATCGAGGGCCAAAACCACTGACCACGCATCCATCCATCCATCCATCGCCGTCCTCCAGACCACCTCGGCTTACTTGGGCCCCACAGCCGCGCGTCTCAAAGCCGCCCTCCGTCTCGCCTCGCTCAACCTTAACGAATCGAGCCAGCGCCCGGCCTCGGCGAGGGTGGCCTGGACATCGAGGCCGTCTTCGTCGCCGTCGCCGTCGCCGCAGCCGCTGCGGAGCCAGGCCACCGCGCCGGCGACCACGCCCTCCCAGGCGGCGCCGCGCACCAGCAGGTAGTGCCGGAGGAACTGGACGACCATGGCGGTGGCGGTGATCTCGTCGCGATAGAACTTCACGGTCGTGGTCTTGGTCTTGGTCTTGGTCTTCTTCCGCCGCCGCCGCCGCCGCGACACCACCCGCCGGCGGTCCAGGCCCAGCGCCCGCACCAGCGCCCCGTTCCACGCGAAGCCCCCGTCCGCCCGCTGCTGCCGCGCGATCGCCCCCAGCTTCGCCCGCTGCTGCGGCGTCGTGCTCGTGGTGCGTTGCGGCGGCGGCGGCGGCGGGCCCAGGTTGTTGATGTTGTTGGTGGCGGCTGCTGCTGGAGGTGGGTGATGACGGCGTCAGCAGTGGATGGATGGGATCGGTCGTTGCGGAGCGAGGAGGAAGGTAGGAAAGGAGGGAAGGTGGGAGGGAGGATGCTGGATTGTAACTTACGCGGACTGAGAGAATGGCCGGTTGCTGGAACCTCTGTGGGGGTCGGAGATAGCATCTTGGGGCAGGTATGCGGCACGGAACCGGTGTTGCTTTGGATACGGTAGAGAGGTAGGTATGGCTTCTGGGATGGCCGGTCAGTCAGTCGGGATGCACAGTTCGCCCGTGAAGGAAAGCAGGCTCACGTACCGTTTCGATGATGGAAATTTCTCTGGGCAGGGTGGAAAGAAGCAAACCAGGCCAGAGCGCGAAAGTGGCGGTTGACTTATGGGAGGCAAGGTAGTCAGGCGCTGTTGCACCGGGTGTTGTGGTCACGTGCTCCCGTCGTAGCAACCTACGTTCTCGTTGGACTGGGCAACCACATGAGCTGGACCCGCTGCAGGCTACGCTGGTACAGTTCAATATGTTTCCTGTATGGGTGCTTCAGCTGTAATAATGTTCTCCACGGGGCAACGCTTTTCTTGAGGTAGACTCACGCCCCAGAAGCTATCATCCGGGTTGCTTGCCATTCGCCATTTGTATCTGTCTGATGGGCCTTTTACTGAATCTCCGGGCGCCCGCTTCGAGATCTAACCCAAACCTGCCCACAAGCATATGACACTTCATGTTTCTTACAGGCAACCTGTTGGTGAAGAACAGGAGCAAGAATAGGAGCACATTGACGATCGAAATCACATTGTAAGGTAGTCAAGTCACAGCGTCAAAGATCAAAAGCCAGGTGTTGGTTAGATTTGGTTGTGGTATTGTGTTTTTTAACATCTCAAGTCGCTATATACGCTTTTTTCTTCCTCAAAACCAGATCTCCAAATTTGCACATTCCTCCTCTATCCAAGTATGTACATTAAGTCGTCGTAGTAGTAGTAGTAGGGGTTTCATCAGACCATTGTGTGGTCGTGGTCGTAGTCGTATCCGTCAATCCATCATCAATCAAGCAGTGTCATATCGAATCGAGCGACACGCTTAGTGGTCGAAGACGATCTGGGCAGGGACGGTGAAGTTCTGGGGGCCGGTGTAGGCCTCGACGGAACCGGAACCGGTGGAGGTGGTGGTGAACATGGAGGCGGGCATGACCTTAAGGCCGGAGACGGTGCCGGCGCCGGAGGTGTTGGGGGTGTTGATCTCGAGGGACAGGCCGCCGGGGTTGCCCTCGGCGTCCGGGTAGACGCTGAAGGTGTAGCCCTTGTTGCTGCAGGTCTGCAGCGAGACCGCGGGCAGGGTGCCGTCGCTGCCGCCCATCCAGCTGCAGTCGGCCTCCTGCGGGATGTGCGACGCCTTGGTGTGGAAGCTGTAGCTGCACTGCGTGCTGTGCGGGATGCAGCTGGCGTAGAACGACCCAACCGTGTAGCTGAGGTTGTCGGCCCGGCCCTTGATGGCGGCGGCCGAGGCGGCGGCGGCGAAGAGAGTGGCTCCGGCGAACTTCATTTTGTTGGTGGTGGTGGTGGTGGTGGTGTCGAGATTAGGTATTAACTAGGATGGTAGTGTTGTAGTAGTGGAGGTGCTGAGCGAGTGTTGTCTGCTGCTGTGATGAGGATGGTGGGATGAGGAGCTAAAACAAAGGATGGGATGGATGACCGGGCAGGCAAGTTGCTTTATACTCGATCTTGAACATCAAGAAGGCAATGGGCCTCCGCTTGGCCCTTGTCATCCTCCTCCGCTATCCTGACAACCTGGTTGATGCGCTCGCAGCAGAGCAACGACTGGTGGGCAAACTGACTGACTGCCCAAGAGGTGCTATGCTAGGTACCGTTCGCCGTCGTCCGGCCGCCCGCCCAAGCCGCCCCCGGTCGGGAGCACTGACGTAGTTCCTCCCCTGCCTGCAGCTCGTATTCCCGCACGGGGCATCGGGGCATCTTGGGGACGCTGGCCGGCTTGGCCCCTTGAGCCCGCCTGGTAGGTAGTTAGTGCGAGTGGAGGTGGGCTGTGCTGGTCAAAGTCCAGTAACAGTTGCAGGGCGTCAAGCGTGTTCGTGCCTGGCAGCTGGAGCCGACCTCAATCGGCCGCGGATAGCCAGCTTGGCCGGCAAAAGCAGATGAGCACGCCACACAGCCAGCTGCCCATCATCAATCACCATCACCAAAGACCATTGACTGACTGGTGACAGACATATCATCAAGGGACCCCGTTAGGATGGACCCTTCCTGCATCTCGTGTTCCGGCGCTTGAGCCTATTTGAGCCTCCCAGCTCGTCGTTGCAACTTGCAGCTCGCAGCTCGCAGCTCGCTTCTCCTCGGCTAACATCCGATATTACCTTACCGTCATCCCTCGTCACTTGTCACAGCACAATCGCAAGATACCTAACTACCTACCTTAGGTAATCCCAAGATACCTTACTTCGCCGGTTGGTATGGAACATCGCACGTTGGAAGAATGACGACGCGGAGCTCCACGTCCTCGGACGGCGCAACACAGCCGCACTCCCAGGTCCTCCTCGAAGTGGGACTTTCGAGGGGGGGCACCTCGGGGCCATGGGAGGAATTCCCGCCCGATCTCCTTTATTTACTGGGGATGGGCGGTTGGCGGTGCTTCTAGAATCTTGCATCGCGAACCGCCAGGTCCGTGCCGGGTCCCTTGACTGGCCCGTGAGCCCTGGGCACTCCTCGCTCCAGCGAAGGCTTTCAGTAGGCAGCTCTAACAGCTGATTCTCTTTCCCGGAGCACAACACAGCGCATATCCTTCATGTCCAAGCCAAACTATGTCACATACACCAGAAATCTTTCTTTTTGTATAAAGCGAGATAAGCTGTCGGGAGTTGTCGTTGCATGCTGTGGCTGAAGTGGTAGAACGATGTGTTGTTAAGGGGGCTACGGAACCTTTTCGCTGGAGCGCCTGCCTCCTGCTTGCCTGCCCAACCCATAAGCAAGCACCCTATCATCCACTCCAACAACATTCCGTCGTGACTCGTCCGCGACATCCACAAGCTCCCCGTTCTGTGGTCTGGTCCATCCGACGGGGGCGAACAAGTCTGTCTGTCTGTCTGTCTGTCTCTGGTCCGATGATCGTGACCGACCCGACCCAACCCAACCCAAAACCCCGCCCAACGAGCCAAGCGCGGGATCGCACGGACGCTACCTACATAGCCCCCTTCCCATCGCGTGATATGTACCGGATTCAAGGTCTGTCTGCTTTCTCCTGGATTCGCAGAACACGAAGAAAGCGCTGCGGGTTTGAAAAGCACCGCGAGGGATCGTTACATCTCGAATCCGTGCTTCCGTTTTCTTCTCCCCCCCCCCCCCCCCCCCCCCCCATCATCCCACGGTTCTCGTCCACTGCACGGCAGCTACCTACCTACCTACCTTACCGAAGAGAAAAGAACCGCGCCCCTTCCGAAGCCAGCAGCGAGAAGCTTACTTAGAGCCGGCGTCGACGATGCCTAATAATAAGGCCGGAAAGGTACCTAGGTAAGTAGGTAGCTTCGATTCCTCGGCGGACACTACCTTAGCACCAGTGCCGTCCGTCTGGGCGGGAGCCGTAGTAGGTACCTAGTCCCAGATCCGGTTCCCGCAGGCCGTGACGTCGTCACGACCACCGACCGACCTGAGCAATTGAAGTGTTGATACGTGAAGATCTACATCCTGAAATACGAGCTCCCGGGTACCGGCCGGGCTTACCAGAAACCCCACCAAGACTCAGCCTTTGCCGTACTCAGTAGAAGTTCTAGAACCAGGGTATGGACGACGGGCTACTTTGGTGAGTTCGCGGCAAGCGCGGCCTCCGCGGCGCCGGTGCCAACGGCTGCCGATCTTCAACGGCCCTTTGCATGTACAGCAGGTAAGGTATCTAGGTAGGTAGGTAGACAGCTCTCTCGTACCGGTGCGCTCTTCGACACTGGCTACTTACCTTAGTAAGTTGTCTGATCCGTTGACATCAAGAAAACCATCCGTAAGGTATTCAGGCCATATTGCAGGATTCGCCAATGATGTCAATTCTTCCTAAACGCGTAGTCGTCGCCGTCCCGTAACCAATGGGTAGACGCCTCTTGGCGCGAGAGGCCAGCCCGGGAGTAACATCACCGTTCGGGCAATATCTCCATCGGGCTGCAGCCCTGTTGCGACTGCGACGTTTCCAGCAGCTGTGCCCACAGGGCCATAAGAGGTTGGAGGGCCGCAGCTGCAGCCTTACCGCTGCGTACACCATGCGATTGGCAGAGGTCGGAACAAATTGGTGCAAGACATAAGTACCTTAAGCGATGGCATCTAATACAGTAGTAGACTCGAGCACGGCGACATACAAGATGAAGTGGCCAAGAGAGTTTTGACAGGTAGGTAGTTTTAATGCATACAAGGTGTGAGAAACCCACGTCTCTAAGGATGTAGCACCCAGTATTACACGCCTGGTTGGAGGAAAAGCCTGTCTTAAGTCGTCCACCCACCCCAGCCTGAATGAACATAAGGGCACCAAATTCATCACCATCCGTAGATATGCTTAGCCCATCAACTCGTGCCCTGACATAAGTGTTTGGTCGAAGTACCGAGATATAGTATGACAGTGGCTTCTAGCTGTGCTTCGAAATGTCGAGTAGATGAAGTACTCAAAGTACCCGACTGCTCATCATAACGCCGAATCGGAGCTCAATCCGTAATAAGATGCTGTGGTACGTATCGGAGCAATTGATCTCTACCTGGGAGGTATGCAGTAGTAAAGAATTAGACACCGTCAGTGATGAACCAGACCGCCTGTCATCGCAGCAACACTGTTGCTTCCGGAGAACGAAGTGTCAACAAAGATAGTGCTAACACTGGTGTCAAAGGAACTTGGCGACACTGCTGTAATACTGCTGGAGACTGGTCCGGTGGACAAGGATATTCCAGTGGACAATGATCGGGTAGAGGAGCCTGTCATGGTCGTCACAATTGTTGTGTTATGCTTCGAGGCTGCTGTTCCGAACGAGGAGGCGAGATAGCTGCTGGAAGTATGGGCACTAGTCATGCTGGGGGCGTTTATCGTTTCCGCCGTCCAAGTATTGGTGATGGTGTAAGGTTCAATATTTGAAATTGAAAGGACCGTAGTCTGCCCAACCCCCAGAGTGATTGAAGTCCGTTGGCCCTCAGGAAGCTCAATGATGATGACATCGGCTGTGGTTGGGCCAGATATGGTAGTGACCTGCCCTTCAGGAAGCGGAACGACGGTGACGAACCCGGCTCCCACCGAGACCGTTGACAGTCCAACGCCTGGAATTGTGATGACGGTCGTCAGGCCGCCGATGGAGGTGGGAGATGGTGCTCCACTGATCATGGAGTCGGTCGACGAGACGGTGGTCAGGGCAGCGGTAAGGGAGACGATGGTTGTCACCGAGGTACCGGCGGTTCCGGACTGGCAATTGGTCAGATCCACTGGGATGGTGGTGGTCCAACCGGTGGTGTAGAAGCAGTGTTCGTCATCTGCAGCGGTAGGGGTGCAACCCGGAGAGGACAAAACAGGGCCACGTAGGCTGTTGCAAGCGAGTGACTGGGTAGCAGTGGTATTGCCAATGAACAGGCGAGCACCATAAGCTGCATACATAGGTAGATGTCAGCCCATTTTTCAAACTACATCTACTTGGCGGTTTGATCTGCTTACCATAGGTCATGGTGTTTGTGACGCTGACCAGGACTTCGGTGACCGGGTGGGCGATGGCGAAGGTCGCCCAGAAGACCGGGATCAGAAGCATGAGCAACTTCATCTTGCAGGTGGTTCAGAGAATCTCTCGGTTAGTTCGAAGATGAAGAAGCTAGATGTCGACCGGTAGCGTGGGCAGGTGAGTGACAGCTTGAGCACGGACGGTAGATTTTCCAGAAGACGGTTGAAGCTCAAGGATGAGGACTGGGTGAAGTTCAAGATTTGCAAGTGGGAGATGGGGATGGAGATGGAAAGGGATCTCTAAAAACGGGACGAGACAGCTTGGGCTGCTTGGGGCTGCCTCACTCTGACCAAGTGGCATCTTCGAAGAGGCAGGAACGAGAATTCTTTACGTTTCAAGAACAAGGACCGATAGGGAAAGTGCCCAACCATCGCTCGGAAGGTTGACTGCATGCTGTCACACAAGGCAGTCTCTCGATCCAAAGTGGAAGGAACCCGATGTCTATGGCCCTAAACATTTCGGGCTTCCCACTCTACCTTAATACTCCGATGGCATGCACGTCAGCTTGCCGCCATCATGGACCAACACCAGCCCGTTGCAGTAGGACCCCGCGCGACTGGCGAGGTACAGCACGGTGCCGGCCATCTCCTCGTCGCCGCCGAAGCGGCGGGCGGGGATGAAGCGGAGCTCGTCGGGGCTCTCGGCGGCCGGGTCGCGGTCGCCGATCATGCTCCGGGCCAGGTCGGAGGGGAACAGGCCGGGCGCGAGCGCGTTGACGCGGATGCCGTACTTGCGGACGTTGGTGCTGGCCTGCTTCATGACGTGGGCCAGCGCCGCCTTGCTGGCCCCGTACGCCACCGCCGACATGTGCGACCGGCTGTAGGCCGAGATGCTGGCGGTGAAGATGCACTGGCTCTGGACGGCGGGGACCCCGCTCTCCTGCGAGGTCCCCGCGATCCCGCCCTGCGCGTTGCCCGCGTCCAGCAGCTCGAGGAACGCCAGGAAGGTGAACAGCGCCCCCGTCACGTTCACGTGCAGCGTCTGCGTGAACGCGTCCATGTCCACCTCCTCGAACATGCGCTTCCGCATCTCCGCCACGCTGCCCTCCCCCGGCGTCGGCCCGTCGTACCGCGCCTCCGGCCCCACCGTCCCCGAGTTCGCGATCAGCAGGTTCACGTACCCCATGTCCGCCGTCACGGCGTCCACGGCCGCTTGCAGCGACGCCTTTGAGCTTACGTCACACTCCAGTGCCGAGAGAGCCGGATGTGATGCGGCGGCTTCGTCGAGGACTGCCTTGCGCCGCCCCAGGATGTACACCTTCTTGGCTCCGGCCCCGGCGAGGGCCTTGGCCATGGTGAGTCCGATTCCTGTGGGGCCGTTAGTGAGGGCCATGGAGAGAGACGAGGATGGGAAAGTCTCACCTGTTCCCCCGCCGGTGATCACTGCCACCATCCCATCGACGCGAAACAAGGCTGAAGTGTCCATTGCGATGGCCTGCTTATCCTCAGTCAGGCGGATCACATGATGACTCAAGAGTAGGGACTTACAATCTCGCGGAATGCCTAGGTATATTCTATACAAAGTGTATGGAATCAAGAGGGCAACTCCTCTGGAATAACGAGTCTTCGAGTGATTGATGACACTATGCGAATATGATTTGTACAACGATGCTCATATAGTCTCACAGAGCTGTGTCTTTTCATTGAGAAACCCGAGCTGGGAGTCCAGATATCTGATTGCCGAAGGAGCAGGGCCCTGACGTCAGCGCCGCCTGTCTCGGGCTTCCTTCACGGACGTCCGGGCAGTATGAGCGGCTTGGAGAAGACTACCTATGCGACCATGCGTGAGCCGACCAAACCTTGGCCTATAGACAAGGCTAGCTGTCGTGTAACAATCGCTTCAATGGCCAACATGCAGTTGTTGGCCCAAAAGCGCGAGGCCTGGTTCGCCGATAGGTTGTATCCCCACTAACACCGCACTCCTGGGGAATGTTTAACCCTTGCAGACGCTTACAAGTAATTGGGATTCGTAAGCCAGGTCCAGGCAATTGCCAATGCAAGTGTAATTCCAATTTAGCAGTCTGTTTACCCATCCGCCCCCAAACGCCTAACCTACAGAAGAATGACACCAAAGGAAAGACACGGGGCTGCTGCAATATGCACCCTCGTCAAGTACCGAGGTAGGGACTCGACGAGCAAGGACTCCACCAGTCAATCAGTGACTGCTTCACAACCTGGGAATGCACAGGAGGTCCCCAACTTCCAGCGCCGAGCACTCAATGCCCGGGTTGGCGGTAATCAGCTTCTCCAGGGGCACGGCGCGCTGGTCGGCGACGGCCCAGCAGGTATCGCCGGGCTGGACGAGATACTCGGTCGCGGTGTCGGGGTCACAGGACCTGGCGCCGTCGTCCCCGTCGCTGTCGTCCCCGTCGTGCAATCCCCCTCCTGACCTAGCCGACGTGAACCCGCCGACGACCCAGAAGACCACGAGGAGGAACAGGCCCACGAGCAGGAACCAGTTCAGCAGGGGCATCATCTCCTGGCGCCAGGACAGCTTGCGCTGTTCTTGGCCGGTGCCCGGGTAGAAGGGGGTGCTCGCGTCGGCGTCGTCGTCGTCATCGTCGTAGCCGTACGGCGGAGGCGGCTGGTGGGGAGTCGTCTGTTGGTTGGGAGGCCCCGAAACGCGGTGAAGTCGCCCGTACTTGTTGCCCGGCGCGCTCTCCCAGATGCTCCCGTCGGTGTCCCGGAACGTGTACGTCTCCTCGTCGGCGTCGTACCCGATGCGCTGCATGCCCTCCGGCAGGCGCTCCTCGTCGGTGTCGTACTGCGACCAGCGACCCATCTTGTCGGTCTAAGGTATGTAGTGGGGTGTGAGTGGACGGGGGGTGTTGTTTCAGTATGCGAGTTGCTTTTGGATGTTTTTGGACATGTACGAGGTTTCCAATTGCGGAAGATACACAGCACTGAAGTCGCAGTTGCAGTTGCAGTAAGCTTTAAGGGCAGGAAACACACCGAAATCAGGCAATTTCAGAGATACGAGGGACCGGCGTGATGGGAGAATGGAATGACCGTGAAACGACTCCGCCACAACCGCCAGCTGGGCCTGCATAAAGAGCCGGAGGTGCACCAGGTTGACTGCAATGACTGGCACAGGGGACTGCCAGGTTGCAAGGTTGACGTCAGCAGGGGAGCTCGGGCCATCGTGCGGCGCTGAGCCACAGCTACGCGCCGCCCTGTGGCTCCCTGCTACCCCTGAATTGGGCGCTGAACGTCAAGTGATCAATTCCCCCCGCAAGCAGGTACCACCAACTACACTCACAAGCGTCAGAGCTGGGAAATATGCTTCATTCAAAGGATATGAGGCTCGATGCTGATCTACGACTCTATGTCAGGTTGATTGCTGCGAGATGGTAGAGTAAATCAGCCATCAGCTTGGTCGCCAGCTTCCTGTCTGTACTTTGTGCTGGTTACATACCTCGCTAACACATACACGAAAGCAGTCACATGGAATTCACGAAAGCAAGGAGATATATGTACGCGTGATAGACGACATATATTTGTGCCTCTCAAGGCAGACGGGTATCATAAAATCAAACGCTGATAAAAGCACCGCTGTTCCCCAATCCCAAAAAGTACCCTCCTTCCCTTCAGCTCTAAGGATGCGGGAGGAACACTCACTCCCCTAACCCCTCCCCCAGCTCGAAGTCGTCCACCCCTCGTCTCGAACCCCACGATCGAGTCTCACAACCCCTCCTCCTCCCCCTCCTCCTCCTCCTCCTCGTCGCCGGCGCCATAGACCCTTTGGCGGGACTCCATCGCCCACTTCCGGAGCAGCTCCACGAAGCGGCGCTGCTGAAAAGTCGGCGGGTGCGCCTCCTCCTCCTCCTCCTCCCCCCCCTCCTCCCACAACCCGCGCCAGCCGCCGCCCGGCGCCCAGTCGCCCAGCGCCACGTAGCGGAGGTAGCGGTCGCTGGCGAAGCGGAAGCGGTAGCGGCGGACCACCTGCGCGACGCCCAGGTCCTGCAGCGCGGCGTCGCCCGGCCCGACCCGCGGCGGCCCCGGCCAGATCAGCTCCCCCAGCACTTGCAGCGCGGGTTCTACGGCGTACACCGCGCGCCGCTCGCGCTGCGCCAGGGCTGAGGACGAGGAGGAGGAGGAGGAGGACGGCATCCCGTCGTAGCCTGCCGCCGCTAGCCCCGCTTGGATTCCTTGCAGCTGCGCCCGGATCTGCTCCCCTAGGCAGTTGAAGCAGCGGTCGGGACGCGCGCGCGGTTCGCGCTCCGTTGGTGACGCCATTGTGGTGGGCTAGAGGCGTGGGGTGTGGTGTGGTGTGGTGTGGTGGATGACGGTGGGAGGTTTGGTGGCGGCTGTGGGATGTCGAGAGAGCGCAAGGACTCGGTGTATGTCTCGGTGTATGCCTCGGTTGATGATGAAAGAATAGGGGCGCGGAGAAGTCGCCGGGGATAGATGGTTTCAGGAGAGGGGAAATGCTCCCAGGTGGTAGTGGGGGACCAGCTTATGTTGTTGGGGAGACGGTGGTGGGAAAGATGGTCAAGTAGTTTTAGAACGAGGGCGTGTGTCATCACTCGAGAGAGGTAAGGAGACAGGGGGGTGACGAAATAACTTGTGGTGGAATAATCACTAACGGAGGTGGTGGTCAACTTATAGTTATTCACAAGGAGGGCACATGAACACCTGAACATGAGAAGCATCATCGCATGACCTGCCCGCATGAATGGCTCGGTGCATAGGCCGACCGGTATACCAGGTATTTGGAAGTTCAACTCTGGGAAGCAAACATGGTTAAGTCAATGTGACCAACGCTTTCGCAGGTCCCAGGGTGACATTGAGGTAGGCAAATTCACCACTGCAGTGTAGCGAATTAATCTACCAGTGAATGTGTGGCGGCAGGATATATACTTTAGTAATGCCTATGTGAATTTGGTCCTCCTAGCAATGCGTGTAGATAGGACATTGACCTCTAGGAGCATTCCAAATCCGGACGTCCTGATTGATCATATATACCTACCTACCTAGGGTAATACGCGCAACATTCTAATATACTCCAATACTCATTCCATGGGGCATGAATTTGACTGTTTGACATGAGATGTACGATCGCTTCAACGACACGTGACACTTTGTCAAACGGTCACCCTATTGTCTGCTTGACGAAAAGCAAAGCGCAGGGGCCGTTTGCAGACCCGTATCACAGCATATACCAAGCTGGCACTGAACAGGAGCGTGTGTCAGAGACATGGATGTCGCGTGACCATCACAAACCGCATCAGACAAGCTTCCCGGTCTTCCGCCTTCTACTGCGTTGGCATCCTACTGGGCATATATAGCGTGCACGCGCTGCTTTTCTTTGTATCGATCTTTGTCCACAACAACCTGCGTATCAGGAGTAGAATGCGTACACTTGAACAAACATCACACGATGTTGAGGATTTTACCGATGCTGGGACAGAGACGCGCTCAAGAGCTCAATTACATTGGTTCCAACCTCCAGACAACGCCCATAGCACCATGATGCGCATGTTGAGATGGGGATACCAACAAAAAGGCGGCAGGAATGACCTTGCCAGCTAATATAAGTACTTTCTAAGTACTTATAAGGTACTTAGGGCTAGGGCAAGCTTGGATAGCAAGCGATGTTTCTCCATTGAATCCCACTGTCAGCTCCAATGGAATTTATGAGGAATCCGTCCATGTAATTGCCGAATATTTTTTTTTGTTTTTGATATTGTGGTGGCCCTTGGCAACCTTGACCTCTGCACCTGCTCGCTGCACCTTCCTCCCTTTCGCCCCGAATGCACCTCGCAGCCATTTGGTTTCACCTTCCACGCTTCTTAGACCTATCGCTCAACGCCATCTACCACTCTGCGATTCACGTCACCTCCTACCACCATCCTCGTCCTTTCTCGAAAGTACACCCTCCCTCAGCGCCCTCCATCCCACTTCCGAAACACTGACACGATGTCTGTGCAAGCGCTACCGGATGAGATCGGGCTTCTGATCATGCGCGAGCTCCAACCCTGCTGGTTCGACCAGGATGAAGGCATCCAGACAATTCGACTCTTGGCTGGCCTGTGCCGACTCAGTCGACAATTCTACCGCATCGCGATCGTGCTCCTCTACCGCTCATGCTACCGCACCATGATCCACGACCCTCGATACTGGAGAACCCTAGGGGAGAGACCTGAATTTCACGCATACTTGCAGACTCTTTGCATAGATGGTGAATGCCCACGGCCACCCTCCAAGGAAACATCCCAACTTTGGACCGAGGCGCTACGGTTGTTTAAAGGCACTGAGACCAACACGCGGCTTCTGAGGTCCGAATCCACGTGGTGGAGCACTCCTGACAGGTATAAGATAGAGAGGGGTTTGATACTTCTCCTTATCTCACGATCACCCCGGCTGCGTCACTGCCGCATGCCGCGCATGCACTATGAAATGGTGGCAAAAGATGAGGCCCACCTACAACGGCTCGTGCACCCGAGGCTGCGCATGTTCCTAGGAAGCACGACCACGATCACTGCAGGTCTTCTTGAGAGTCTCACAAGCCTGCAGATCCATGTTCCTACAAATGGTGAAGGTTCTTGGACCTTGCCTCGATTCCCGTTGCCGGCCAACTTGCATAGTCTGGCCATAGGAGGTAACTACTGCGTGTCGCCAGAACTGGAACGTGACTTGGGTCAACTCAAGCTACTGAATGAGCTTGCCATTGACGACACGTGGATGTCACTGCAATATATCAAAAGAATACTTCACGCCTGCCAATTCCTTCGTCGACTACGTATCAACATCCAAACTGACTACATTTCGGAACCTATGGTGGATATACCAAAGGTGCTCAAAACCTCTGCCCGGCAGCTCGAGGAACTGTGTTGGGTGATGCAGCTGTGGATGCGGAGAGGCGATACGCCATTCTTTGACAAATCGGGAAATCTCCCAAAATTACGACAACTGAAGTCATTAACGCTGGTATTCTTGGTCGTGGATTTCCAAACCGTCACCGACTGGGACGGTCATTTGAGACTGGATGCGACTGCCTTGCCTAGGTCACTCAAGTCGCTCTCCCTGGAGTTCCGCGCCAAATGGAACTGGCTAAACCCGCAGTGGAAGGCATTTGGCCTCGTGGATTTGCTCACGAGCCGTCGCCATCCGGATCTGCGCGAAGTCAACTTATACTTTGACAGATTCCACAGCCCTGAGACCAACTTTGATTTTGCCCCGTTCCTGGGCTGGACGGTTGGCTATCTGGACGACGGTAACACCACCGTTAAGCTTCGGAGGATGCCAGTTAAGCCCCGGAAGCTGCCAAAAAGACTATCTCAGTAAAATGACCACACCCGCCGTCAACCGCATGACCCAAGACAGCCGAAGACGCAACCTGTGCCACGCCAGCACCACACTCAGCCCTGAGCTGTCGGGACACCCTCTCAACCAAAGGGACATCTTCACCCTTTGAGATCACCAAATCCAAGAGATCCCATCAAAGGATTACCGGGATGATCACCGCGATACCCGGTTCCCCGAACCGTCCTTCTCTCTCAGTAACCCCTCAACCAACTTGACCTCCTCGCCCTCCCCAACCAGCAAACCCAGAGCACTTTTCTCACTCATCAGACCTCTCTTCTCACCCCCATCCCCCACTTCCCCAGGTCCCCGATCGCTATACCCGCCGACCTGGACAACGCGCAACTCCTCGACCTCCTCGTCGCCATCGTCGCCCCACACGAACTCCATGACCAGGAACAGGACGACGAAGAGGGCGAAGACCAGCAGGAAGACGAGGCACGCCTCGTGGCGGAGGAGGCGCTGGACCTGCACGCGAGAGGATGGGGGGGTTAGTTTCCGTTGCTTTCTGCGTAGATTTTACCATGGCATGTCCAGACGAGACGGCATTGCGAAGACCGCAACTAGGTAGATCGAGAGCAGAGAGCAATACACGTACCTGTCGCTGCACGCCGCCGCACGCCCGCTCCGAGAGCCGCATCGTGGAGAGGATCTGGTTTTGCACGCCCATGTTTACGTAGACTGTCGGCGCATGCGGTGTTATGCTGATATCGGTGTCGTCTCGTCGCCTCGTGGATTGAGTCACGCTGTGGTTTGAGAGTCGCAAGGTGGGCTGAGGGTAGGTAAGTAGGTATTCCGAAGGGCAAACCCCGTCGCGCAGGGGAGAAACGCTGGCAGACATGGATCCGAACAAAGAGCGATCACACCTCGAGATAGTGGCGCTTATTGTACTGTCGCGGGTGACGCAAGCGAGTCCATCGCAGCTACGGTTTCTTTGTGTGATCGCAAACGATGAGACACCTTACCTTGCCCGATCTACACTTGAACGGCTAGGACAGTACGGGTTTACGCGAATCACAGTACAGCATACGTATCACATTGTAGGTTCTTTGTAGCAGATAGCAGTACTTCGTGGTATTAGAAAGAACTCGCGATCCCCCCATACCGTTGGACATTAATTGCCGCGCAAAGCACTACCTCCCAGAGGGCAGCTTGGAAATGAGCCGTGTATATATCCCATCCCGTGCTGCTGGAAACTCTCTTATCCTATGTAGGGAAAGTAGGGCCAAACGAACCCTTTCAAACGCAAATGCTTGTACGATGCAACGCCATGCCATGCTTCAGATGCTGAGTGATGTTACATCTCTCTGGGAGAACTTCACCAGCTGAGTTCTCCAGCAGGAACAGAGAGCAGGTTGGTGTGAGAGGATTGTCAAAACCGAGGCGTTACGACATAGCCGCCTTGGCGCTCGGGTTCCGAGACCGGCCGCTGCGACGGCAGTTGGACACATCTGAAGCTTCCGAGGACCCAGGGGTTTCGTAGTCTTCGCTATCGTCGTCGAGAGCCAGTCGAGACTCCGAGGTATTCCGCGGTCGGCCTCTCTTCGCCTTCCGCATGTCGGTGGGGACAGGAGTATAGTAGTAGGATGGTCCTTTACGGCCGCGGATCTTAGCCTCATCATCCGCGTGCAGGAATCGGTGGATTGTGCGGTGGTCGAGAATGCGCTCTTCATCGTTCGGTCCCTCCTTCTCTGTCTTTGGCCATTGGTACCCATAGAGTTTGGAGTGACGCTCGCAGCGCGGGCATGCGCTTCGAGTGTAATAGGCGTTCTGCTGCACGAAAGGATTGTTGCATATAGTGCAGTAAATCCAAGCAGTGTTCGGCTCCGAGAGCAGAACTGGGGTCAGCGTGTAATCACCGGGAGTCCGCTTCTTAGCTGGCGCTGTGTTCTCTTCCGTCGTCTCTGGCTTCCTAGGTGATTCGCCTTTACGCGGTCTACCTCGACGGCGGCGAGGGGGAAGGGCCTCTGTTTGGGCGTCTTCCGGCTTGAGGGTATCCGCTGATGGCAGGGGGTGTACGACTTCCACGATCTCCTGTGTTGAGGTGGGCGTGTCGACGATTTGAGAACGTTTATGAAGACCGGGGAGAGGCGCTCCATCTGGAGGAGCGGCCGAGGCGAGCGTATCTTGGCTCATAGATTGCGGGACGTCCTCGATCGTAGAGATGGGTTGTTCAGCCGAAGCAGTTTGCGACTCCAGAAGGGCGGAAGGATATCGAAGATCGGGTAATCTGAGCACATCTGGTTCTTCGCGCTTCACTCTAGGTAGCTGAGCCTTAAGAGGGGTCGGCGCCGGTGATTGAAGGGTTGGTCCCTTGACATCCTCATCGGGTGTCGTGACATCTGTCATGGCCAACGCATCGGTACTGTCGAGGTCCGAGTGGGAATTGGATCGCTGCGACGTGCTGTCGCTGGATTGGCCGGCCAGAACGTCGGAGACTGGGATAGGAGAGTCCTCGTAGTCCTGAGTTTTGACCTTCTTCGCAGGAGTGATGGGTGGCGAACTGAGCATCTCAGTGTCCCTCTTCCTCTTGCCAAAGCGACCGAATAGGCCTTGAGGAAGAGGTGATTCACCGTCCGTGGGCAAGGTTCTCGGCTTAGTCTTTCGGATCTTCGGTCGAATACCTGGTGCAACCGAGGGGGTCCGTGAAGCGGAGGCGCAACTATCGTCCCGTCTTCTTCGGCGTAGCGAGTATCCCTCGGGGATCGGGGCTGGGACTTGCTCTTCGATGCTCGTCTTCAGTGTAACTCCGTCCTCGGCTTGCGACCATCCATTGACCCCGTTGTCCTCGCAAGTCTTGCACAAGCATTCGCAGTTATCCTCGCCGAAGTAGCTGTCCGCATACGACACAGTAATTTCGTCCCCAACCTCGATGTCGCGCGTCGCAACAATCTCAATACCTGTCTGACCAGTAATCATCAGGCGCGCATTGGCAGCGCAGTCGTGGTTGGCGAATCGGGCGGGACCCATGAAGAGGGCGGCACATTTGTTTCTGGCGCTGACAACAATGCTGAAGTCCTTCTTTCTCTTGCGGAGCTCCTTGTCCTCCTTCTCCGTGATCATCACTTGAATGCCAGAGAGATAGGTGACAGGTTTTCCTCGTCTGATGAACTTCCGCGCAGTGACTGCAGCCTCGTGGTTGAAGATCGTGTAGCGGTTGGTCGAGTTGACTTCGAAGGGACAATCGGGCAGGTAGATCTGCATGTATCGGCGCAGATGGGCGCGGAAGTCCTCCTTCTCCTTCGGGCTGCGGAGGGTACCGTAGAACTTGCGCAGGGCATCGGTCGCAAGTAATTTGGATTCGGCAACATCAAGATCAGGTTTGACGACGAGGTGGTCCTGGATGATCTTGGCGATGACCTCCTCGGTCAGGCCACGGGAAGCATGATAGGAGGGACGGTTTTTCGGGATAGTAGTCCAGTAGCAAGCCTAGGTACGAGTCAGTCAGTCAGTCAGTCGGGGGCTCGAGCCCATACGAGTTGGTAGATTGTCGGGCCTTGCGCTTACATGGTCGACCAGAGCATCAGTCAAGATATCGTCATACGACGAAAGCTGAGCCAGCGTTATCGGCTGCTTTCTGACGGCAGACGGGGTGGGAGGCATTGTCGCAAGCCGTAATGGACGGTCAATCTGCCATACAAGGGCGGCTGCGAAGTGGGTGGGCGGAAGGTGACGGGAATGAGGGAAGGGAAATCAAAGTTTGGCCCCAAAGAATCGTTCCGTGTCGTCGCAGGTAGCCTCCTTCCGCAAAAGAAAGTCGAATATGCAGGTAAGCAGCGAGTGAGGCAGTGAGCCAGCCGTGATATGTACGGCTGGTATGCGTCGGGTGAGCTGCAGATGGCGGCGCAAAGGCAAGGGCCAGTGAGCGATGCGCAGTCAAAAGCAATTCACTCCTTCCAGGTGCTTGTCGAGCGCAGAGTTTGCATGAGGTTTGCTTCAATCGTCATGCAATGCGATCAGAGGAAAGTCGCGGGATGAGGATCCAGGGAGGTGGCGTAAGGGATGGGATCCGTGAGGTTACGACTTGACTGAGAAGTGCATTAGATCACTGAGGCGTATGGTCCAAGAGTGATTGGAAGCAGTGTGTGGAAGGAGTGAAAGTCTGCAGCTACATCGGGTTGATCTAGCCGTAAGTTGGAAGACGGCAGAAAAATGAGGGCAGAGGATAAAGGAAAGCCGGCCGGGAGCCAACACCACGAAGCTACTAGGTAGTTGGTGAGCGCAAGAGTGAGCGCAAGTCAGCGCAGCCCGGCGCAAATGGCAGAAAAAGAGGGTGGCAGGTCGAACCAGGTTCATACATCCCGACTTGGAATCCCTTTGGGGCCAAAGCTCCAGAGCTGGAACGCCCGCGCATGCCAGATCAGGGCATTGGGGCTGATGAAGCCCGGAATGCTGCGAGGGTATTGGTCGGCATCAGGGATCATCTCACTAGTGCCTGAATGAAGTGTGGCTTCAGACGCTGACACCGCCACTTTCCTGCTCGCATCCGGCCAACTAGGCCACATGTGGTCAGGGATTCTGGGGGATCGCAAGCGGGTCTTGGGAGTTATCACCAACCAGAGCAGCTTTCCGCTCACCAGCCTTGCAGCCGGCCGCCGGGGGATCTCCAGCCTCGGGCCTCTCCGGCCAATCCATTGCGCCAAATTTTCGAGCAGAGCCTCGACGCCCTCTTCCACCTCCGACCACCTCGCATCGCGCACCACCACAGCTTCAGTGTCGGATTGGGGCCCTACATCAGGGCACGCAGCCAAGATGATCCAATTAAAGGTGTGTTCGAATCGTTGCGCCCGTCGCGTCGTCAAAGACTAGTTTGGGAGAGGATGAGAGTGCTGATGGTAGCGATCGACTACAGTCTATGCTCAACTGCATCGACAACTCAGGCGCCGCCATTGTCGAGTGCGCGCTGATCGTCGGGCAGAAGCGCCATGCAACCATAGGTACGCCTATCTGAGCGCAGCTCCAGCAACCGAATCACCTGTCTCCCATTCTCTAATTCCCGCCCGCAACGACCTCGACCCTGCTGCGCGTACTAATACGACCTTCCCAGGCGACCGCATCGTAGCGGTCGTGCAGAAGCAGCGCGGCGCTAGCGACGCCGGGATGAGCACGGCGTCGGCGGCGAACAGGGTGAAGCGCGGCGACATCCGGCACGCGATCGTCGTGCGGACGAAGCAGCGCGTGCAGCGCCCCGACGGCAGCGTCGTCCGCTTCGACGACAACGCCTGCGTGCTCATCAACAAGTCCGGCGACCCCGTCGGCACCCGCGTCAACGGCGTCGTCGGCGCCGAGCTCCGCCGCCGCAACTGGAGCAAGATCCTGTCCATGGCCCCCGCCTTCGCCTAAGCCAGCGGCAACAGCGGCAGCAAGCGAACCGCGAATCGAGACGGAGGACTACGCCTCGAGGACGCCACCATGGTGGCTCTTTCGCTGGGTTAGTCGACAAGGGAAGCAGATATGGCGAGGACGCGTCACACTTCGCGCTAGGAGTTCGGAGAAATGGGGTTTATGTGAAGAGTCTTAGGGTGATGATGACGTGCAGTGAAGCAGAGCCGACGAGGCCATCTCGACTCCCGGCATCCCGCTATGGGCCTGTAAACTAATGCTGATTATGCGGCTAGTCTCTGGAGAAGGCAAATGCGAAGAGCTGCATGAAATGTAATACTGTAAACGCATACAGCGGGCGTCAACACGGTATATTGCGTTGGGATCAATCTGAATCTGAGATTTCCGGGTGTCCATGCTATCCCACGACCAAAGGTACAAGTTTGCAAGGTATTTCCAGTCTCGACGTGATGCGATCCTACACGAAGCACAGGAGTCGATTATTGGATAGAGTTCTCTCACATTGTGCTCAGTGATACATCTGAAATCGGTGCCGGTCCTACGGCGCGAAACAGATCATCTGGTATTGCAGATCTGCGTGGTGCTAACTGACTTTCCGTTGCAGCTAGCATGTATATCAAACCTGATCATCACCCCATGGCCCTCACAGAACCGCCATAGACGCCGTTCCATGCAATGCTCGAAAAACAGTATCGAGCTGCCGCTGTACCCGACCTTGAAACCCAGAGTCCCCTGTGTCCGGATGCGAAGCATCACTGGAAGATGTGACCACATTCGCAGCACACGTAGAACAGTTTCTATGACCAATCGTCAGACCTGGCATGTCGGGGGAAACGAAGGGAGAATGGGTTCACTTACCATACCAGTCTCGGCACTTCGCTGCTGAGATTGGAAGAAGACAGCCTCTTCATGTCGGCAGGCCGGGCAGGTCGTGTTCGACCGCGGGAGCTAAATGACCACAGACGAACGTCAGCACCAGGTTCAGCAGAAGAGGGTACGTACTATGCACGCTCTTCGAAGCCGGGTGCCCGGGTGCACCGTTGCCAAGGAGCTCTCCGAGGATACTCGGATGCTCGATTGCCTTGCCGTTGTCTACCAAAGTAGCGAGACAGGTGTCACCGTAGTGAAGATACACATTTGCAAGATGCCAGAGACCAGAGACCAATACCGCTTGAGCCAGAACGTCGAGGTATGCCAGCACAGGTGCCAACGCCGATGCGGACATGCCGAAGTTCCAGGTGACGGTAGCGCGCTGGGAGAGGAAATTCCCAGGCGTGATGAGTGATCAAGAACCCATAGCCCGAAAAGATACTTCTGCGTCGGTCGCACGGCAGCACAGCGACACAGGTTGCATCGGAATTGGAGGCAGGTGGAATTGAAGACCTGGGAAAGTTGTGTTTCGCATGCAAGTACCACGTTGTGCTCAGACAAGGATCTCGTTGCTGTCGTAATAGTCTTCGGAATTTCCCTCGAGGGCTTCCGGGGGGTCTGCGTCGGGATTGGCGGCATATTCCATGGGGAGATACTGGGCGAGGCCGTCTTGTGAGAGGTGAGACAGGGTGGCGGCTCCACAGGAAGCGAATCGTTCGTCCCAAGCGGCCTGGGCGTCGGCGTCCAGGGCGTTCCAGTAACTGGCCAGGCGAACATAGGCCATGGCTCTGGTGGCAGCAAAATCGGGGTGGTGGTTCACGAAGTGGTTGTACTCATGGACCGAGGCGGGATCCTGACATCGCTGGCAGTGAAGCAGGGTCACGCCACATCTGAGACAGAGGGCCAGGCTACTATCGGCAGAGGCAGCGGCGGAGGTCGAAGAGGTGGTCACGGCAGCGGCAGGGGAGGCAGAGGCAGAAGAGAGATGGCTACTAACCGTAGGGTCAGATCCAACATCCTGGGTGACACCTGCGGTCTCGCCAGCAGCGCTATTCATGACCTGGCGGAAGACACAGCTGGAGGTGGCCTCCTCGGTGTACTGGCAGGTCCGGCAGGTGAACTGGAGCTTGTGAGCGTCCTCGTCCTCTTTGGGGTAGAGCATGTTGGAGCATTCGGAGCAGAAGCGGAAGGTGATCTGTTCCAGGTTGCTCTTCGGCTCGCCATCCGCGGTGGACTGCGGGGTTGCCATCTTGGGGTGACAGGCTGTGGTCTGCTTTCTTGGTCTGGTGTTGCTCTGAGAGGCCAGGCCGGTGGCGCGGCGAGAGAGTTTCTCAGGAGAGAGGGTAACACGGAAAGCTGGTGAAAGTCTTTGGTGTCGATATTTGGGGACGAAGGGAATTACTGTCTCCGCGGGTGGAAAGTAGAGATGCAGACGAAGTGGTGAGGGGAGATTGAGGAATTGGGTGAGGTTGAGCGGTTGAGGACTGCAGTGGAAGTGAAAGAGAAATGGCGGCTTTGGGCAAGCCGCTGCTGACCCTTTTTGGAGATAGGCTGCAGGTACATCGGTACTTCCCATAATAGCGGACGGTTTGCAGCCTGCCGCCTGCACACGACAATGGAGATGGTCAAAGCTTGTAGCGCGCTGATCACGCTCGCTCAGCTCAGAAATACGGGCGGGCAGCCTGGAACTATCGGCACTGTATATAAATCCATAACCTGAACCTAGTATCTTGAGACATTTGCTTCATACGGCTTTGGATAAAATATTCCACAGTCAATATGGAGACTGACTGAAGAAGTACGATGGCCATTGTGGAAGCACATGCATGAGGTAGGTAGGTAGGTATCTAGGTACCTACTTACTTTGGTAGCGCAGGTGGTCTGATACCGTATGATAAGCTGCATCGCTGATGCAGTTTGCCAGCTTTACCTCAGGATCAATACATTTCTGTATCGATCACGGCAGATCCCTTCATACTTGCATACCACCTCATACGGTATTGACTTTGTCCTATCAGGTTTGCAGTGACAGCTTCTAGAATGGAAGCTCGAGGTCCTCTGGGCGGGATGGAAGGATGGCAGCGGCTGCCACCCCGCCTCCAGGTACACTAGGGGACTGTCAACTGCTGCCAGACACCCGCTGCTGCTGCTGCAGTGCTGTAGGCAGGGAAACCCCGCGTTTCAGCCATTCAATTCGAGCCGTTCACTCAACCGTCCACGATTCCAGCTCGCCAGTGAGCCCTGGAGGTGCTGCAGCGCCGTGCAGCGCAGCAGTGCCTGATCAGCGTTCCTCCTGCCTGCCGCCAGCTGCACATTTCGTCATCCCGTGACCCCCCATTCCCACCTTATCCCCAGCTTTCCGTTCCCGAGGCCCTTCGTATAGATGATCAGATCAATTGTCTCCCACCCGCGCATAGTGAAATTGGATCATACCCTTACAATACCACCTTTCTTCCCAATTGACTTACCGGAAGCTTCATTCTTGCCGACGTCCATTTGAAGCTTACCTTATAGCACACACACAATCACTGCCCCATTCCCCGTGCTCGAGACCCTGCGCCCTCGTGCCTAGCGGCTTCTTTGCCCCGCATACGAAAACGAAAACACTCTCTTGGGTAAACAAGCAGAACAGCGCTTTGCATCTGCAGTATACTATCAGCATTCCCAGGCGCATCCAAGGAGCCAGTTTCGATTCCAAGTCACTTAAACCTTCGCGCTGTGATCGCAGTCCCGCCCTCAAGATGGTAAGCTCCTCTAGTCAGCAGATGCCGCCGGGTGTCAGTCTCACGCGCCACGGATATGCGATGACCAACAAGACTGTATCACATCTGGCTTACTAGTATACTAGGAAGAGAGCGGTTTGCCCCATGGCTGGGAGGTGCGCCACAGCAACTCCAAGAACCTCCCTTACTACTTCAATGCCGTCGAGAAGATCTCCCGCTGGGAGCCCCCCGCCGGCACCGACACCGAGAAGCTGAAAAAGTACATGGCCGTCCACCACTCCGCCACCGGCCAAGGCGCTCCCGTCTCCCGCCCCGAGGGCAAGATCCGTGCTGCCCACCTGCTGGTCAAGCACCGAGAGAGCCGCCGCCCCGCGAGCTGGCGCGAGGCTGAGATCACGCGGTCCAAGGAGGAGGCCATGGAGATCATTCAGAAGTATGAGCAGAGGATCAAGAGTGGCGAGATATCGCTGGGAGACCTGGCTACCACCGAGAGCGACGATAGCTCGGCTAGACGACGAGGTGATCTGGGCTACTTTGGCAAGGGCGATATGCAGAGGGAATTCGAAGAAGCTGCTTTCGCGCTGCAGCCAGGTCAGATCAGCGGTGTGGTCGAGACGGCGAGCGGTCTCCACCTCATCGAGAGACTTGAATAAGCCACTTGTGCGACTGCTCACACAACAAACGTCTACGACATTACAGCATTTCCTTGCTAACAAGGGAAGATAGAGCAATAGGGCCGTCTATCTCTTGTTCCTCAGCTATATAGCCCAACGAGTGCAACTGTCACGGTGCGCTGATTTGGAGAAATATCACGAGGATCTAAAGTACCACTGCCCTTCGATATTTGACCACTATATTTCTGAGAAAAGTCCCGACATACTAAGGTAGGAACATACACTGTGTGATGCTGAGATACTTGGGTGGCTGAAGCATGCTGAAATTTGAAGGGGAATATGCACCCTAAACCTACCAAGCTTATCAACCAGTTGTAGGTTAGGCCCTGGACTGGGCCGATTAGTAAACCAGCCCTTTACTCAAAAGTTCTCATGACCAGCCTCTTGCTATCTGTACAGCGGTCACACTTCACGGGATGGAGACTTGGTCAGCATAGGTAGCTTAGTGCCACCTTCATCACAAAGTGAAATTGCTCGCCTACTCCCTTGCGTTGCCAAAAAGGGACAAAGTGCTCGGTATTGATCTTGAACTTGCGAATGAGGTTTCTTCAAGAGCCAGGAGACCTTTCATAGAGACCCAAAAGGTTCTTTCGCTGTGGACGATGTGTGCGATACGGGTACACAGTCTATTGTCTGCCATCGGCGGTTATGCCCCTGGATCGGCTTCCACTACTCAGGTGCGAAACCATGCGTAACAGGATCGTGATCTGCGCTCCGTGAAGTCCACTTCCGCGCCCTTGTCACCATCTTGTCTCTTGATCTTCCATGAGACTAACATGGTATTTTCTCAGAACTCGGTACCATGAATGAATTTTTTTCCATTTCCACGGAATGAGGAAAGACGACTTGTCCAACACCGGATCAGGATCTAACGGCCGGACTGGCCAGCATCGGTTACGCCACTGCCGCCCGTAACGTTGAGCGTGTAACACATAGCAAGAACGCTGGGTATAAGGGGATGCGGGATCCAGCACCGGCGGCGGAATCCTTCATCCGGGCATAGGAGACCAAATCCTCAGTTCATTCAGTCTATCATATCTTCATGACGCAGTACGAGGCAACGCACATTGTCTTCCTTGTGGTATCATACCCGCTGCTGTGTTCAGTCTGCCCCCCTAGAACTAGATATACCGCGATCCCGCTCAACGATCTTGCTCGACGGTCTTAGGAAGGTCCCGTTCCTAGCCCCGTGAGGTATGTCACATGAACGCGTCTTCTCTTCCCAAATGCCAGGACCGTGTGCGCCCATACGTACAGAGGCCGAAGAAACACCACGCCTTTAAGGAAGAAAAGCCCCGGTGGGCAACTGGCAGGATCAAACACTCCGAAGGACGCCCGGGCGCCGTGGGAAAAGCTCCGCACCCACCAACCGTAACTGAGGTACTTCTCTGGTATCGATCAGGCTGAGGAAGATGCCGATGTCAGGGCCGCGATCGCACCCGCCGCGCCCGGTAGCGCCGACAGTGCCACCGTCACCGCCCCGAACACGGTCATGGCCAGCGCCGAGTAAGCTGTCGCCCGCGAGTCCCGCTCGATGAGGTGTGCGGTGCCCATGGCCGCCGCATTGATACCCGCCGTCACACCCGCCGCCACCACCCTGCTATCGTCCTTGGCGGTAGCACCATTACCACCACCACCGCGTGCCTCGCCATATTCCGCCACCGCCGTAACGCTGCTGCTGCCCAGTAGAAACAGCCCGGATGACGTGCGCGACTGCAGCCGCGGCCTCCGAGGCGGCTGTGTCGAGGATGTAGTTGTCCGTCGTTGCAGTGGCGGCCGCCGCTGCGCACCCCCACCGCCGGCGCTGACCACGACGCCGCGGCGGTCGTCGACGCGCAGCCAGCGGAACGCCGCGTCCGCCGCCATCTGGAACAGGATGCCGTTGAAGATGGCCAGCGCGCTCATGAGCGTGGGCGACGCCCCGAGGTTCTGCGCGGCCGGCACGCCCAGCGCGATGGTGGCGGAGCGCGCGGCGAACGCCGCCGCGTCCGCGGGGGCGAGGTGGAAGGCCCGCGCCGCCACCAGCGGGTTCACGAAGACGTTGAGGGCGGCGGCGGCCGCGCACGCGCCGAACACCGCCCCGAACGACGCCCAGAGTTCGCGCCGGTGCTCGAACATCTTCAGCCCCAGGCTCGCGATCCCCGCGTCCAGCACCAGCGAGGCCAGGTCGCCCGCGCCCAGGTGCGCGGCCAGCAGCGCCGTCTTGCTGCCTGGTGTCGGCTCTGCTGGGCTGGAGAGGAGACCCCGCACGCTCTCCGCCAGCGACCCGTGGCGCCGGAAGGCCGACACCACGGCCCCGATCCCGAGGCCCGTGTACGCCGTCCGCAGCCACAGGTACGCGGACCCGAGCGCGCCGGCCACGAGCAGCGGGTTCGCCAGCACCACCACCACGCTGCGCAGATGCGGGTGGCGCAGGAGCGTGTAGGATGCGCGGCACCACCGCGCCAGCTGCACGGACACCACCCAGAATAGCGTGAACACCACCGCGTCGAACGCCGTCGCGCTCCCTGTTGCTAGGTACGCCGGCAGCCCCATCAGGATGAGCAGCAGGAGGCATATCCACGTCGGCGCCGTGCGCACGAGGAAGGCGACGGCGGGCGAGGTGGCGGTGGTCTGCGTGAGTGCTTCGATCGACGTGATGGAGGCCGTCTTGAATTGCGAGAGCTGGGAGAAGCGCTTCGAGTGCCGCTCGGGCGTTGGGGCCGGCCAGGAGACCAAGGGTGTTGGGGTGTGGCGTTCGAGGTCGTCAGGGGCGGGTTTCTTGCGCAGACCGCCGCGCAAACGGTGCTCTAGCTTGTAGCTCGCGATGGTGAAGAATATGGAGAAGACGTAGCTCATGCTCGCGGTTAGTACTGGAGCGGGCATGCATGTCAGCCTCGGTTTTAGATGAAGGGTTAATATAAATCGATGTGACAGGAAACGTACCGAACGCCCCGGCGATCTTGGGCACGTCCGCCCCGTTGGTGATGTGATCCCGGTTCAGCATGATGAGAAAGGGCACGAATCCGAGCGACATGTGGCGTCCGAGCCAGTCGGTTGGGCCGCGTAGTTGTTTATCGTAGAACTGTGCCACCGACGGTCTAATGGAGCTGGCAATGATCATCAAGAGGGCGAGGAGCAGCATCACCAATATGGATGCTGGGAGGTTGATGCCGTGGACGTCGAGGGCGATCTGCATAGGGACCACCAGCATCTCGTTGAATAGGATGAACAGGAGGCCAACGCCCGCATCTCGAAACCGTTGCGCCGTGGCTGGTGCCCGCAGGCTCCTACATAGTTGCTGTATCGAACTCATCTTCATCGCCATGCTGATCTTACGAGCAGTAGCACAAAGACATAAGCTGGACGGGGAGGAGAGACATGCAGGAGGAGGAGGATGGGTAAGGAAATTGACTGTTTCGAAGCAATAAGGCCCATGAGACAACATGTGGATGGAGACCGTTGGGTTATAACAATAGCTATAGACCGTTTGCTGAAGAGACTCTGGCTGATTCATCCACGTACCAGTCAGGCATTCAACCTACTCAAGATACCCAGAACCTTGACTGTCCGGCTCTGTGGCCCGGCCAAGGCCTCCGTGGACGGGCACCTGGCAGTCCCGTGATCGCACAGAGGAGTCAGAAGTGTGTCCGAACCTCATAGACTGTGTTCTGCTGAAGAATCTTCGCCGTCGGGCTGAGCACGATCGCGAAGAGAAGATTTGCCATGACGTCCCACAGCCAGACTTCGCCATCGTGGGTATCGGACGGGTCCTGGTAGGGTGCGACCTGGACGAGAACGGGAGCACAACCAACGGCGTACAAACAGTAGATACGTCACCCCAGAGGAAACCAGCGATGGCCAATCCGGATTCCCATGCTGCCATGCGACAGCCAGTCTGCTCGACGATCGGTACTTTCAGAGGCTGTCACTCTCGACAGCTGCTATTCCTGTAGGGGGGGAACCCAAAAGGGCAGGGGATGAACGCACCGTTGTCTCCCCTTTTCCCCTCCCCCCTCCCCCTCTACCGTCAGATACCCGGGGCAGGGTCCCGGATCAGCATGCGGCAGCGGGACGGCGCAGGACCAGGGTCAGAACTGCAAACGTATGGTCGGTGTTGAGCAGCCCTATTGGGTGCGGCTCGATGCTACCCTCAGGCAAGACGAGGCGGACCTGCCCTGCCAAGTCACCGGCGGCGGCGATTTGTCACTTCGACTCCGTTTGACAACCACAGGACCGTGGGTGACAGGATCGGACGAGAGCGGAATCGAAAACGCCATCACGAACGATACCGAAAAGGCATCGCCCCGGTGCCGCAAACTAGAGAACGGCATCCCCCAAGCTCGGGGGCGGTGCGGATTTGGGCCCGTATCGTGTGTAATGGAAGGGGACGAATGCCGTATTCGATAAGGAAAAGACTCGTGTTCCATTTTGGGTACGAATGGTTGACCGCCGGATGCCCGGTGGTACAGTCCTGGGATTGGGCCATTCAGCAGTGGCGACGGGCAAACACAACGTTTGAGACAGTGCAGCAACGCGAATATGCCCGGGGCTGGAGAAGTCAATACGACAAAGGACAAGAAGGAAAAGCTGTGCGATGGCGGCCTCGGTCTGTCTGTCTTAACTCCAAGCTCTGTCAGGCTATTGGGTTGATGAAAAAGGAGCCTCCCAGCAAGACGATACAATAGGGTAAGATGCGCTGACACAAGATACAGTAAGTAGGTACTGTACCTCTCATTAGGATCAGAGGATGCTGACAAGATACGCTACTGGTACGATGCTGGTAAGCTGCAGTTTTCTACCAGGTAGGAGGTACCTTACCTTATTCGCTTCCTTACTGCCTTATCCTTTCTTATCGCACGGCCCCACATAAGCGATTTGCGGGGTAGTTCCATTCAAGTTGAGTTGAGAGCTGGACCAAACTTCCTCAAACTTCAGCAAACTCACCAGGAGATACTGCATTGGCAACCACTTGAACTGCTCTCTGGCTCTCAAGTGCCAGCTGAGATCCAAATTACATCTCATGCAGGAGGCCGGGCAGCCCATGCCTCCCAGCTGCAAGGCCAAGTTGTCCAACGGCTGATTACCGTCCTTTGACAGAGAGCTCGATGCATGTTGTCGTCAACCAGGGAATGAAGCTGGGGGCAGGCGTGGGTAATATGCGTAAGGAGACGAGCGTCCCTTCACCCATAGGCTCGCTGCTGATGCCCAGCCGCCAACGACCCTGGTATCTTTCACCGGAAGAATGTCGGCTGTCATGATAGGTTGTGCTAAGCGAGTGAGCTTGTTGCCCCTGGAAAGCCTGGCGGTATTTGACCTGGCCCGTGCTTTGAAGAGCATTGGCGCCTGGCTGGTCAACTGGAAGGATTGATGGCCCTCTCAGCTGATGGGCAGGTGCGAGCCATATCGTGATTTCTACCCGCTCGCCCTAAGGCAGGAATTGGCGGCGCCTTTCCTAATTCTGTCTAGCGCCATCTGTACTTACCGGCTGCGTAGTGTTTACCCCCGGACCAGGCCAGCCCCAGGGTCTCCCCTCCTACCTACATCCAAACACACTCAGCCCCCAGTCCGATGCTCTCTTTACTTCAAGCAAAGCACCTGAAATTGTGTCAACAATAATCTTGGTTGTACCTTCGCTTAACCTTCACTTAACCTTCACTTCCCTCAGTCAACCTTGGTTCAGGCAATTTTGACTTTTTGAGTCCCGATACCATCCCAGTCTCACTCTGCCTTTGCGAATCTGCACCCCCTTGCTCGCTAGCACAGGGCGCATTTCCACGAAGTAAGTAAACTCTTTGATAATCCAGCTTTCCAGCCCATGGCCATTTTCGTGGCTGCCCTCAAATTTATCATGTCAGATCATTGAGATTATGCTGTGGGATTCATCGGTGTGAGACCAGAAGCACTTGTGTTGTTACCATGTCAAGCACTTCACCCGGTCGCATATCTTCAGGACTTTGTAACGCTAATTGGTATCCGCAGCACCTCGTCAGGCTGGACAAGACTCTTGTCATCTCCAAACCAAAGTCATTGGAATCGACCAGTTGAGGAGTGCGCATATTAGGTGCCCTGGGCAAGAGTGTGTTCATTCGGTGCTGCCGCTGGACCACTTGTGATACACCAATCACCCTGTTTCTCACCAGCTACCCATATACGCCACCGAACTAGAAGACCGTCACAACCCAGAACATGGAGGCACACCAAGCACTGCATGCTCGGTCCGAAGAGGACCGGTTCTTCGATCTTCTCTGCAATGCAGTTAAGACAAGCCCCGGCTTCCGGGAAGAGAAACTACGCCAAATGATTGGTGAAGGTGGTGAACTTGAGATGGAGTGGGCTGCAATTTTGAGCCTCGCAGCCTCTACACCCATTGGAGCTATGTCCGATGCTGAGCTCTTGATGTAAGTTGCTTCATCACCCAGTGGAAAACTGTGTATACCGGTATCTCATGAGAAATAGGGCCGCAAGACTGCATCTCAGCCCTGTGTACAACAATCCGGAATCTGCCCAGCGCGACCCGGTAGAGACCAGAGTATATGTGCCTGCTGAAGTACAAGAAGGCCTGGATGCATTGGAGACTTATACTAGTCTCCTCAAGGAATGTTCCAACAAGTACCGCGTGCAGGTTGGACGCGCAATCGCTGCTGCGCATCTTCCGCCTCCATCAAGCAACTCAACGATCCAGGCGAGAATTCGGGCCTTGAGGGCGCGAAGATCAGTTCTTGATGCAGCTGTAAGCAGTCTCAATGTCGTGTGAGCGCCCATACATATATACTTACATGTAACAGGCACGAGATATCCGGAAGCAGACCAAGGAGAAGATGAAGGTCAACCACGCTATCATGCGTGCAGAAGCTGGTGTGTTGAAGAAATACCCGGACTTCTTCAGGGAGCACTACCTATCTCGCTCGCAGGCGCCTAAGGGAGTGAATGAAAGTGTATTCGACGCCCATGATGTCGTCCTATCCAAGATCTCAGCTGCAAAAGACGCAGCAAATAAGGCGGCCGTTCGCAAAAAGAACACAGAAAGTCTGGGCATCACCTACCATACCAACGAGAAAGGCGAAGACAAGACTATCCCTATGGACGACAAGGACTCCCTGGTTAATGATGCAAGACGCCACGCCAATGAGTTGAGTGAAGGCTGACCAACCATTCATGATATTTATACTGACACCTTGAGCAGCACCATATTGGCAATCACTACGCGCTGCCATGTGCAGTTGGACCAGGCCTTTGTTGAGGCAAACTTGACTTACAACGTGGCCAAGGATTCGGAGCGTTCTGATTATGGTGACGCCATTGCCTCGGAGCACAGTGCCGTGCTGGACGAGATCAAGTCTCTGTGGGAAGAAGTGATTCCTGTAGCCCACATGGCTGTGGAGGAGCAGTTCCGTGAGTAACCACCCTTCCCGCCCAATGAACAAATGCCATGTTACGGTTCTCTTCAGGCATCCTTGTACCTCCTGCCCTTTGTCTGGCACTTTTCTGACATGATCTTGTAGTCAAGCCCATCATTGAGGCTATCGGCCGCCAGAACATTGAGCGCGGTTACCACGAGGCCATGATCACCTCTTACGTGAGTACCACTAAATCTGCTCACCCCTTTTCAAGTCTAACATTACTAGACATCGGCAATGATGCGCTTTCTAAACACCCATCTGGAATTTCTTGCAACGAGACTCCAAATCTTACTATACCACCACCAAACGCTATACACTGCATCCAAGATGGCGCAGTCACACCTTGAGTCTGGCTACAAAGCTGCCTTGACCGAGTGTTACGACGATGCCGTACCGAACCCAGCAACTGTGGTGGCACAGCGTGTCCTTCCGATGAAGAGCACCGCACTGGATGTCTTGTACCATGCGATGGAGGTGTACGGCTCGATCCCCTTGGCTCTTGATCCACCCAAAGACCCGAAGAACTTCCCCGCCACTCGGCAACATTCCTGGATGAGCGATTTTGCAATCATCCGCGAAGCAACTGCAAACACCCTCGCCAAGGATGTGCAGGCCCTTTTCGAAGCGGCCGTGAAGGCCAACATCCTAGACACTGAGCTGGGGGCCCAGGGCCTCATAGAGGCCATCGTTGCAGACAGCAGTTCCGGACTTGGGACCCCGGGCTGCGTACACCAAGACCAGCAGGTAGAACATTCCATTGCCTCACTCGACCACGCGATTGACGATATCCGCAACGCTTTGGCCGAACTCACCGTCGGTGGCCCGCCCGGCGCCCCCAACATGCCAGATGGCGGTTGCGGGTGTTTAGCAAACGCCCCTAGCACTCCTGGCCCAGTCAACGCGCCTGACTTCGTGCTCGAGGCATACAAGAAGACCTGCGAGATCTTGGCTGCTAAGACCGGCCCGGACTGCATGGAGCCAAACACCAACGTGGCTTTCAAGTGCCCACGGTGCTCTCGCTGTGTCCACTTCCTGGAGTTGTTGCGCCGTTGGGGCCAGTGAGCCGCTTTTCCTGTTCCTTACTCACGAGTTCTCGGAATGCGAGATGATTCTTCGTTCGAGATACCCCATAGATCGCTTGATATACTTTGCC
>JAJJKE010000142.1:0-50429 GCA_022376655.1 Xylariomycetidae sp. FL0641 | reverse complement strand
TATTAATGCCTTATTTTTTAAATTAATAATAAATAATTTTTACTTTAACGTCGGCTATTTATAATTTAAATTTATTAATTAAGTTAAAATTTAAACGTTTAAAAAGCTACGGTTTTTAAGGCTCGCTATAGCTTTTATTAAAATATTACTAATAAAAATCGGTAAAGTCTTTTTTTTATTCGTTAAACATCTCCTTATTTTTAACTATAAAAAAAGCCGAAATAATAATAATAAGTAGCTTTATTAATATAATCGGGTTAAAAAGACTATAATAATCATATATCCCTTAAACCTCGTAAACTTATTAAAATGCGTTAATTTATAATAGCTAATCGTCACGTTTTTTAAGCTTAACTAACTCGTTAAAAAAGGTTTTAGTGGCTATTATAACTATAAACGACGGGGATCGATAAAAATAAAGGTTAATTAACAATTATAACGAAACAAATAAACTATAAAAAATGTTATAAAGTGTAAACCGGGCTTATAACTATTATAATTACTCGTAAAATGTGGTAAATGTTTATTATTTATTAAATAAAAAGCCAAAAGCGAGGGCTTTATCGGCTAAGAATTAGGTTATATAGAAAATTTACTGTGGGCCGGCTGAACTTCGGTGTGGCGGTGGCTGCATGCCAAGGGCGGCACAGACCACCCTCAACGCCAACAGAATTGGGTCTGAATGCAACACAGGGACCTTAAGGCCTGCACTGCCACTGTCTGATATCGTGCCCTCCTTGGCTCACTTGTCTTCTGCCATCGTGAGGGCGCCAACATGATGTGCCTATTCCCCAGTTCTGTGATGTTTGCACCGAATGAGTATCGATGAGGTGTGTAAGAGTCTCAGGGTGCCTTATTAACCTCTACCAAACCAAATATTTTACGATGACGAACCGAGGTAACAGTCCTCTCCGGCCTTGATTATCTTCGAGTAACGAGAGCCCATCCTCAGAAGCCAAGTCTCCTCTCATAGTCCTCCGCCGCAGCGCCCACCGGCTGGATCAGCGTGTAGCTGGCCGACGAATTGAACTCCTGCACGCCATTGACGAGGTAGAGGGGCGTCACGAGCCCGTCGTCGCTGAAGTACAACTTTGGCCGCTCCCGACGGTAGTACTCGAGCTCCGTCGCGTCGGTGAACCGGACCGTGGTGTTGTAGGCCAGCGTCCGGTTGTTGAATGTCCACGGCCCGCGCCAGTCCTTCGCGAAGGCGTGCGCACCTACGCGCGGCCCTTTGAGGCCCAGGTCGATGTCGATCATGTAGTGCACCAGCATGTGCCAGTGGCCGCGCTTGTCCTGCCAGAGAAAGGGGTCCTCGCTGCGCTCCGTCTGACGAGGCTCTACCTCGAGCGCGTACGGACCACCGAACTCAGATGCCACGTAGATGTTGTTCTTCTCGACCGCGAGGAGCATGTCGCGGGTCTGGTTCTGCTCGGCCCAGAGCGGCCAGGGCGCCGGGTTCGTCACATTCACCAGGAGGGGCTTCAGGTCGTCCCACTCGCGCAGGTCCGCCGAGCTGCTCACCCAGATCGTGTTGTTGAACTTGGAGGACGAGCACTCATCCGGCGTCTCCTTGTCCTGGCCGATGCAGTAGAGCAGGTAGCGCTCGTCGGCTGGGCTCCAGATCGTGGTCGGGTTGTGGTGGAAGGTCTCGAACAAGGTCTGCGCGTAGTCGTACGGCCCGGCAGGACCGCTTCTCGACTCGGCTCTGATGATGGTGCTGAAGGGCTTCCAGCCTCCAAGCCCACAACCGTGTTCCATTTGCGAAATGATCAAATGAAACAGCTTCCTATGGGTAGGATCCTGCACAATATGGCCTCCCCATGATGAGTTACCCGCTCCTTGCTTGTAGAAGTCCGGACCTGTTGCGTTGGTGTGATTGTACCCTGACCATCTGGACGCTGGGTATAGGTCCAACTCGCTGCAGTCATCCGCGCGCCACCCTGGATCGCAGACACAGGCCTGGTCGCTAGAGCAGATCCCATTCAGACTGCAGTCATCATCCGTGAGGCATGCTCGGGCAAGTGAGATGAAGAAGAGGAATGCGCGTAGGGAAAAGTCGCCGGCGAAGTACATCGTCGTCCAAAGTTGGCAATTGGGGTCCGGATGGCTACCGTGTCAGCTCTATCTCCATGCTGCTGTCAGACTCGCCGTACAGCAACGTGAGTACACATGATATAGCTACTTGCAGATGCGGGGGTTGCATTGTATTCGTTTTCAGATGGGCCGAATTGCTTCGACATGTCAAGTTTGGTTCATCGAATAATTCCATCTTTTCCCCACGAACGAGATCAACAGGGCGCTGCTGAAGTCGGTAGAACCCCGCACCCACGCTCGACCTGCCCAGCCTGCCTTGTTGTCAGGGCCCATTGACCAGATATGCAAGACATCCCCTGCATTGACGGATTGTAGACGTTGCGGACGAACGGCTACTCTCCTTAGGGCATGGGCCAGTGGTCGGGCGGGTGGCTCGCAGTGGGATAAACGTCGGCAGATGACTGAAAGAACATTATCTTTTAGTGACTATCCTGTTGCTTAATTGCAGCCAGGGCAAGCGAGGATACTCGGTTTGCCAGTGACTGCACCACTGCAAATCATGTCAATTGCTGACCGTGCTGGATCGCGAAGGTTGATCGGCGTACTGTACCTGGGAGGATGGCGGCGTAGATTAACTTTCAGGTACCGTCGTCGACGCCAGGCACAGACAAACTCAATTGAGAAGGATGCCTCCCGTCTCCTTTGGCTTTCCGTGAGGTATCGTCTTGCAGACAGTCGGCGCCCGTGGATTCCGGCGGTCGGCGCTTGGGGTCAACACGATGCATCAGCACCAACAGCACCAAGAAAGTTGCAGACAGAACCAGGCTCCTTGGCTTTGACCTTGGCGTTGGTGATGGATGGTTGGAAACTTCAAACCAAGCTTTCCAATCGTCCCCAAACCCCGCGTTGCCAATTTCTGCCATCCCATCTGACCCCATCTTTTCCCCATCCCCAAGTTGGAGAATGCAGCCAAGCAGAGCCAAGGCAGCCCGGCCAAATGGGTCGGTCACCGCAAATGGCCACAAATAGTGGTCGGTCACTTGATGATTACTTAAGCCTTTTCTCCCTGGCTTGCCTGGTACTCGGCAGTCGCTGAACTGGCTGGTTGACTTCCAGCGTTCAACACCAAGCCCATCTAGGGCATACTGCCCGCGTGTACGGCGAGCTTCTTCCTGCCTGCCCCTCACCTCGGGCTCAACGTTGCCCGCCCCCCTTCCCCCCCGAACCGGTCCGTTTGTGGCCCCCCAGACTGCCGGACGTGTCGTACGACCAGTGTTGATAAGGGAATACCTAATTCGTGGTAAGACAATTCGTGATCAAGGTTTACCTCCTTCTTCAACCTTCTCGAACCCGCCCAACTCGCTCCACGGCAAAGTGTACACTACATCATCACTCGACCACGTCTACAGGTGTTGCACAGGGGGCCAGGTCCGCAGTGGTATTATTTCCGGGGGCATACCGAACCGTCAGTCAGTCCACGAGTTCGGGGTGGCTTCGTCATGATTCGTCATGCGGACACGGACCGATATTCATGAGTCGGGGGTGGTTGGATTTCCTACCAGCAGCTGTCCACTGCTCGACCATGCCCCAAGCCTCTCGTATTCCTTCGCCGCTAGTAAGTATGTGCTCTCAGCCCGCCCATCCAACCACTCCATTGACTGCCACTGACCGGCGGCACCCGGCTACCCGACTTATTACCTCCCCAGAGTTCTGGCCAGCCTTCCAAGCAACTTGGCAGCCCTTTGTCACGCCTGTGGCCCGTTCCCCAGGGTCCCCTACAGTAGCAAGAGGTGGGGAGTGACGCGAGATCTCCAACGACAAGACTGGGGGACAGGACCAAGAACCCCCAGATTTCTAAGTCAGGTCTTGCCTTGCCAGGGGACGGGCCTCTGGTCACGCTGTTAGTGGATCTGCCTACCATCCTACCTTGTAATTTGATTGGCCTGTCTTCCGTCTTGAGTACTCGAGGTCGCTGCGCTCCAAAAATATGCTTAAAGGTCTCCGGCCCGGGCTTACCTGCCTAGGTCACCTAAGGCTAGCAGACCCTTCGTCACGCACCTTCTAAGGTCACCTACCTTCTAAGGTTACCTAGGCCCGGGAAACCTTTCGTCACGTACTTTTTAACCCATTACCCTGATAGGTACCTAACGAATTTGCTTGCGCGCGCGCAAGTAAATTCGTTAACCACTTATCTGCCGGCTCCGTGACAAAAGGTCTTCTTTAGGTATTTAGGTTTATTATTTATATAGGCTACTAGGTCATAATTATTACTAAGTTAAAATCGCTCCGCCCACCACTAAATAGCAAACTAAATTAGTTATTGCTAAGTCGAAATTGTTTTGGCTACTATTAAGTGGCTATCGCTGGCAAACTAGGTTATGATCGCTAGTAAACTAGGTCGTGATCGTTAGTAAACTAGGCCACGATTATTATTAAATCGAAATCGCTCCGCCTACTATTAAATAGCTATCGCTGCTAAATTAAATCGTAGTTATTACTTAATTAGGTTATAGTCGTGGCAAATTAAGCCACGTTTATTACTAGGTCGGAATCGCTTTAGCCACTATTAAGTGGCTATTATTAGTAGACTAGGTTATAATCGTTAATAAACTAGGTCGTGGTCGTGGCAAACCAGGCCACGCTTATTACTAGGTCGAAATCGCTCCGCCTACTACTAGGTAGTTATTATTAGTAAACTAGGTCGTGGTTATTAATAGATTAGGTCGTAGTTATAAAAATAAAAAAAGAAAAAAAAGAAAGGAAATTGTAAAACGGGCGGTAATTCGAATAAAAAAACTTTTAAAAATATAGGCGCGGCAAAAAAAAAAGCGGTAAACCAATATAATAAAATAAATAACGTAGAAGCAAATTAATAAAAAAGGACGAAACATAATAACTAATCGAATGTTAAACGCGTAACTTAATTAAATAGTCAAACCTGTTCCTCATACCAACGAAAACAACCTAAAGGAGACCTTCAGGCACTACTTTTACGTAACACCGCACTCGAGGTCGCTGCGCTCTAAAAATATGCCTGAAAGTCTCCGGCCCGGGCCTACCCTGCCTACGTCACCTAAGGCCACCCTTCGTCACGTACTTTCTAAGGTTACCTTAAGGCGCACGCACTTTTTAAGGTCACCTAAGGCTAGGAAACCCTTCGTTACGTACCTTTTAACCCATCACCCTAATAGCTACTTGACGAATTTGCTTACGCGCGCGCAAGTAAATTCGTCAGCCACTTATTTACCGGCTTTATGACAAAAGGTTTTCTTTAGGTATTTAGGTTTATTATTTACGTAGGTTACTAAGTTATTATCGCTATTAAACTAAACTACGGTTATTATTAAGTCGAAATCGCTTTACTTACTACTAAGTGGTTATCGCTAATAAATTACGTTACAATCGTGGCAAACTAAGCTACGGTTATTACTAAGTCGAAATCGCTTCGCTTATTACTAAATAGTTATTACTGCTAAATTAAGTCGTAATCGTTATTGATACACGCATACAAAGGGGGGCCTCTGGATGCAGACGCTTAAGTAGATAAGAGGTAGATTAGATAAGGCGATAAGGGAACAGCATTAGGCTGTTGGCTGCGGCGCCAGGCTGCAGCCTTCCCTTCTCCCTTCCTCATCTCCGAATATCACCACATTTTGTTACACACCCTATTACATTTGCATCAGTTATTAAACTAAATCGTAATCGTTTTAAATTAAATCGTAATCGTTACTAAATCGAAATCGCTTTAGCTACTATTAAATAATTATTATTACTAAACTAAATTATAATCGTTTTAAATTAAGTCGTAATCGTTATTAAATCGAAATCGTTTCGGCTATTATTAAATAGTTATCGCTAATAAACTAAGTCGTAATCGTTTCTAAGTTAAAATCGCTCTGGCTATTACTAAGTAGCTATTATTATTAAACTAGGTCGTAGTCGTTCTAGATTAGGTCGTAATTATTTCTAAATCAA
Source organism: Xylariomycetidae sp. FL0641 (assembly GCA_022376655.1). Lineage (NCBI taxonomy): Eukaryota > Fungi > Ascomycota > Sordariomycetes > Xylariomycetidae sp. FL0641. Next base: position 44,420 of record JAJJKE010000142.1, on the reverse strand, counting down.
AATCGCTTCGCCTACTACTAAGTAGCTATTATTATTAAACTAAGTCGTAATCGTTTTAAACTAGGTCGTAGTTATTAATAAACTAAGTCATAATCATAGTTGTTATTAAACTAGGTCGAAATCGCTTCGGCCATTACTAGGTAGCTATCGTTAGTAAACTAGGTTATAATCGTTTTAAATTAAGTTATGGTCATGGTTATTACTAAACTAGGTTAAAATTGCTTCGGCCATTACTAGGTAGCTATCGTTAGTAAATTAGGTCGTGGTTGTTTTAAACTAGGTCGTGGTCGTGGTCGTTACTAAACTAAGTCGGAATCGCTCCGGCTACTACTAGGTAGCTATTACTAGTAAACTAGGTCGTGGTCGTTTTAAACTAGGTCGTGGTCGTGGTTATCGCTAAACTAAATTAGAATCGCTCCGGCTACTATTAAGTGGCTATCGCTAGTAAACTAGGTTATAGTTATAGTTATGAAAGTAAAAAAAAGAAAGAAAGGAAGGAAAGTTATAAAACGGGCGGTAATTTAAACAGAAAAACTTTTAAAAATGTAGGTGCGGTAAAAAAGAACTTAAAAAGCGGTAAACCGATATAGTAAAATAAATAACGTAAAAGCGAACTAATAAAAAAAAACAAAATATAATAGCTAATCAAATGCTAAACGCGTAACTTGATTAGATAGTCAAACCTGTTCCTTATACTAACGAAAACAACCTGAAGGAGACCTTCAGGCATTTTCCTGAGCGAGACCCGGCCTGACCTCCGGAGCATCTGAGGAAAAGAACAGCTAGCAATGGTCACCGGATGCCTTGCCGCCGTTGGTGCCGGGTGCGGGGAAATGCCCCGAGTCGCACACTTCCCATACCTCCTACTCGCCTTGGCAGTCGGCCTGATGATCCCCAGCTTGGACAGGTAGAGGCCTGTGGACTTTCTCATACGACTTTTCTCGCTGGATACGTAGGTAGGTAGGCTACGCTTTCCACTGTCTCTGTGAGTACTTAAGCCTCAAGACACCCTTCGTCCTCTTTTGGCTTGGGTGCAACCCTCCAGTGTCACAACCCGTTCCCCTCTGCGACAAGGTAGACAACAAAGTGCGACAACATGGCTGGAGGCGTCAAGAAACCCGTCAACATCTTCAAGCTCAAGGACCTCAACGAGCCCAAGAATGTCTTCAACTGGCGCTTGTGGTTCGCCGTCATCTCCTTCGGCCTGCTGGGCGCCGCCCGGGGCGTGGACGAGGGGCTGATCTCGGGGGCGTTCAACTCCAAGAACTTCCAGGACACCATCCACTACGAGAACTACAGTAAACGCGAACAGACCAGCATCAAGGCCAACGTCTCGGCCATGGTCCAAGTCGGCTCCATCGGTGGTGCCCTCTTCGCCTTTCTCATCTGCGATCGCATTGGCCGTATCTGGGCCACGCGCCAGCTCTGTGTCCTCTGGATCGTCGGCATGGCCATCTTCATGGGCAACAGCGGCAACCTCGGCGCTGTGTACGCGGGCCGTTTCGTCGCCGGTTTGGGCGTTGGCCAAACCCCTGTGGTTGGTCCCATCTATATCGCTGAGATCGCACCCGCATCCGTCCGCGGTCTCTGCACCTGCATCTTCACTGGCTTCGTATATGTCGGTATCGTACTGGCATACTTCACCAACTACGGAGCGCAAGTGAATCTCGGAGACACCAGACCTGTTCGATGGGTAAGTCGAGTCTTGTTCTTTTATCTCGCTACCTTGTGATGATATCCCCACTGATACTAACACCGGCGATCTGCAGGAAGCACCTACCAGTCTGCACATCATCTTCGCTGGTTTGATCTTCATTCTCACCTTCTTCCAGTACGAATCTCCAAGATTCTTGATCAAGAAGGGCAAGCATGAAGAGGCTTTGAAGAACATGGCCAGGATTCGCCATCTGCCTGTCGACGACACCTACGTCATCTCGGAGATCAACGCCATCCAGGCTTCCCATGATGAAGAGCTCGAGGCAACCATGGGGTCTAGCTGGGTCGGTGTCCTCAAGGAGACCTTCCTTGTCCCTAGCAACCTGTACCGTCTCTATCTCAGTTGCATGGTGCAAATCCTATCGCAATGGTCTGGTGCGGGCTCCATCACCTTGTACGCGCCGGATCTCTTCGAAATCCTGGGAATCACCGGCACCAACGAGTCCCTCCTCGTCACCGCCGTTTTCGGAATTGTCAAGTTTATCGCCGCGTTGTGCTGCGCCCTCTTCCTCGTCGACGTGATCGGCCGCAAGCGTGCGCTGCTGTTGGGTATCACGCTGCAGGCCATTGCCATGGTTTACGTGGCCGGGTTCCTCACGGCCGTGCCCGCTCTGGGTGTTGATGATAGCTACGTGTTGCCCCCCGGTGAGAAGTCGGCCAGCCGCGGTGCCATCGCCATGATCTACATCTCGGGCTTCGGCTGGGCACTAGGCTGGAACTCGATGCAGTACCTCTTGACGGCGGAGCTGTTCCCACTGCGCATCCGCGCCCTGTGCACCTCCATCGCCATGACGCTCCACTTCGCCAACCAGTATGGCAACTCGCGCGCCGTGCCGCCCATGCTGCTGCCCGTCGCCGAGGGCGGCATCTCGCCCAAGGGCACCTTCTGGTTCTTCTTCGCCATCACCCTGCTCGGCGGCGTGTGGGTCTGGTTCTTCGTGCCCGAGACCGCGGGCCGCTCGCTCGAGAGCATGAACCGCCTCTTCGCCTTGCCCTGGTACAAGATCGGGCGCTACGGGAACGCCGATGCCGACGCTATCGACGAGGTGCTCAACGAGAAGGAGAACCCGCCTCAGGGCGATTTCGAGCATGTGGATGCCGCGAACGAGAAGGAGGTTAAGGGCGACGATACCCGGGTCTGAGATTTGGCTGGCTACCTATGTACGTGTTTATGTAGTAGCAATCTAATCAGATGATACCTCGAGGATACGTCCCTTCATGCTTGAACTACACACGCGAACCATTGTCCTGCCACTTGATGGGCCTGCCAGTGCACCCGCGCAGCCATCTATAAGTCCCCCGCTGCCACTATCACCATGTTCCCAATACTCGCCTCCTCTTGCACATACTACTCGACTGCCATTGAAGGACGCACCATCGCAGCGACAAGAGCTGGTGCGATCAGCGTGTAACATTGCGGCACAAGTATGTCAGTCGTACAATATACAGTATGTCACAGTCACGCACGAGAAGAGAGTTTGGGTTTTTTAGGCTTTTTTTGATATCGTGTGATGCCCAACACCGAAGGCAGTTTCGCACACGTGATGCCCAGCACGTGATAATTAAAAGTACAACGGCAGTTTCGCACACGTGATGCCCAGCACGTGATAAGTAAAAGTACAACAGCCAACCAACCAACCAAAAGAAGCTAGCAAAAGCAATAGTATAGTACAAGGAGCACGCATTCACCAGACTAACCGCTTGGCAGCCCGTCTGCAGGGAAACCCAGTGGGCGAAACCATACAGAATGCTCAGGAGAACAAAAGAAAAGGCGAGAAGGTCGACGCACGCATTCGCCGGCGACAACCGCTTGGCCATCGTCGTCTGCTGGGAAAACCACGAGGGGAAAAAACCATGCAGAATGTCGTCGCCCACCGCCGAACAAAACCAGGAACCATCAACCAGATAGCCGAAACCGAAGAGGACACATGGGTACCATCCCAAAACCAAAAACCGAGAAACCGTCAACCAGAAAGCCGAAACCGAAGAGGACACATGGGTACCATCCCAAAACCGAAACCGGGGAACCGAAAACCAGAAAGCCGAAACCGAAGAGGACACATGGGTGTCGAAAAACCCAGGAACCAAAAACCTTGTACTGTCGCCTCGGGCGAAACTCCTTGGAAGATGTCGATTGTCGAATGTGGCGAACGGGCGAATGACTCCCTGGACCAAACCTCAGTGCGAACCACCACCGTTGTCCAAGACGCGGGGGGGCACGCCGGGGGGAAGGACGCAGGCGGCGGAACACAGAGCGCGAGGCTTGCCAGGGTCGAAGCCATTGCCGTCCAGAAAAGTATGCTTATCCATCTCAGTCTCTCTCCAAATCATCGTAAAAGGGCCCTCCGTGACGGATGAAAACCTAGGAACACTCCATCGGGAGCTTCCTTCCTCTAGTGGAAGTCTTCTTCGTAGACCCCACTCTCAGCCTCGGCCTCCAAGCGCGCCATCTCCTCCTCGATCGCCCGTTGAAAGGCAGCATCGGGAGGCGACGACACGTTGGACGCGACGCCGTCGCTGTCGGCGTCAGCCTCAGCAGCGTCGAGCGCCGCGAACGCGGCCTCGGCCTCGGCGTCCAAGACGTCTTCGGCCTCGGCGTTGGCCACGTCGGCCTGGGCGTTGGCGAGGTCATCCAGCCCGGCCTGCTGGATCTGCTGCCAGGCGGCCGGGTCCAGGAAGGGGTCCACCGAGCACGAGAAGCTGACTGCGGGCGAGGCAGCAAGCGTGGTGGACACCACCTCCCCGGAACCGGACGCGATGCCGACCGCACCGGCAGCCGCGAGACCCGCACGAGACATGACGAAGCTTGCTCCTTGCGAGGGAGCAGGCGCGGGTCCCGACGCTGCGGTGGCGGCGGCGGCGGCGGCGGCAGCCCGTTGCTGGAGGCGCGAACGGGGCAGGGGGCGGATGGGGCGCGAAGAGGGCGGCGCGCCGGGAAGAAGACTCAGGCCGGGGACGGACGACGGGGCGGCAGCGGCCACCGGCGTGGCCGGCGCGGGAGCCGTCATCACCGGAGCAGGGACCGATACCGACGGGGCCTCCACACGGGGGGCACCGACGCCACGTACCCCGGGCGAGGGGGCAGAGGTGGCGGCACCGCTGGTCCCGTGCGAGGGGACCGGGGCGGGCGCGGCAAGACGAGCGGTGTGCTGCTCAGGCTCGGACACCGTTGCCGGCACGTCGGCGACGACAGCCAGAGCGGGCGAGGGGCGTCGAACATCCTCGACCTCTTCCGTCTGAACCGCAGACGAAGAAGCGGGAGCGGGGGCGGGAGCGGCAAAGACGGGGAAGCTGAGACCGGCGGGGGCGGCGAGGGGAACGGCGGCCGCGGGCTCGGCGACGACGGTGGTGGCGGCGGCGGCGGCGGCGGAAGCGTGGGCCTCCTCCACCGAGAACAACAGCTCACCCTCATCGGAGTCCTCGTTCGAGAACAGCGAGTGAAGGTCGGACAAGTCCGAAGAGCTGTCGTCGTTGGCGTTGTCGTCGTCGTCGTCGTGGTCCATGCGTACGTCCATCGCGAGGGCACCAACCTCGGGCTGGACGGGCACAAGAGCGCGCTCGGTCTCAACGGGTTCCAGCTGCTGCTGCTGCTGGAAGAAGGGGGCCTGCTCGGGCAAAAGCGGCGGCGCGTCCACCATCTCCTCCTCCTAGGAGGGAGACGGGTCGGCGACCACCACGGGCAGCGCGGCCGGGAGAGCGTCCTCCATGCGCACGTCGGCGAAAGCCTCCGCGCCAGCGGGAGTCGGCTCAACAACAGGCGCGCTGTTGCCGAACAGGGAGGTGACGGGGGCGGCCGGTACCACGAGGGTATCCGGGCCAGAGTAGGTGAAGTAGCCAGGCACTGGGGCGGGCTGGCGGGGCTCCTCGCGGCGGAGTGCGGCTGCACGCATCGCGCGGTAGAGGGCCTCACCAGGGTCGAAGAAAGGCGCAGGAGCAGGAACAGGAACAGGAGCCGGGGCAGGGGCAGCAGCAGCAGAGGAACCGGAGGGGGGCAGAGGAACCTGCGCCTCGAAGGCAGCAGGCAGGTCACCAGAGGACGAGGAGGGACCACCGGAGGTGGGCTCGTCGTGGTGTCCGACGGAGGCGGGGGAGGGTGTGGGGGGTGAAGCCACGGTAGGCACTGGGCGTGGATGTCAGTATACCTGGAACGCAGAAAAAAAGGAGCTCGGAAAAGGAGGGTCAACTTACCAGTCTCTACGACTGGCTCAGGAAGGGAGTCAACGGGGGGTACAGCCGTGACCAGCGCTGTGAGAGTGTCAGTATACCTGAACGCGAAAAAAAAAGAGATCAGGAGAGGGGGGTCAACTTACCAGTCTCTACGACAGGCGAGGGGGAAACAGGGGGGGAACCAACGGGGGATACAACCGTGGCAGACGCTGTGAGGCCAAGTCAGTAAACGTGAGCGAGAAGCAATGGGGGAGAGAAGGTGGTGCTTACCAGTCTCTACGACAGGCGCCGGGGAAGAAGGGGCAGGAGAGTGGCCGTTGTCCGAATCCGAATCAGAGTCGCATACGCTTGGAACCCGGAACGTCAGCGTAGGAGTGGGGGTCCAGTGCACGGGGGCGTCCTCCTCGTCAGAGTCGGAGTCAGATACACTTGGAACCCGGAACGTCCTAGTCGGGGTGGGAACCCAGGGCACCGGGGAGTCCTCATCGTCAGAGTCGGAGTCCGATACACTGGGAACGCGGAACGTCCGTGTAGGGGTGGTGGGAACCAGCGACAAAACAGAACTGTAGTGACAAGGGGTGTCAGTACGGCGAAAAGCCAAGTGGCAGGACGGGGCAATGGAGGTACTCACTCTTCATCAGAATCGTATTCAGAACCAGGGACCGCAAACGTACCCTCGAAATTGTCAATGACAATTTCCGAGCCAGGGGAGGTTGGAAGGGCACTGCAGACAGAAACAACCAAAGTCAGTAAGATGAAAACCAAGGAAGACGAAGGAAGGAAAGAGTGTACATACGCAGCAGCCAAGACGAGCTTCTCCAACACACGTTCCTCCGACTGCCAGGCACCAGGGAGGTCGGACAGAGCGGGGGACGGTGCGGATTGCTCGGGAGAGAGAACGGGAGAAGGGAGCGGAGTCAGCACGCCATTCTCGTCGGGCCAGCCACCAGGGTGGTGAAGGGACGGGACGGGAGACGGCAGCGACAAGCCCCCAACCGGAGACGGAGACCGAGACGGAGCCTGTACAACGGGCGCAGACGCGCGAGCAGAGGGCTCCCCCGCCGGAACAGCCTGACGCCCAGCGGCAGCGTCCGACCTGAAGAACTCGCGCACCGCCCGGCAGCTGTAACACAGACCTGCCCAGAAGAGGTACGCGAGCGAGACCAGGCCGTTCACCGCCGCGGCGGGCGCCCACCAGACGGCGTCGAGGACCCACCCGTGAGCGCGCGGGTAAACCAACAACAACGCCAGCATGACCCCCATGCCGACGAAGTCGCGCTCATCGTAGTGGGCCCATAGCACGACGGATCCGATGCCGACTGCCCGGACAGCTTCGTCTTGCTCGCGGAAGACGGCGAAGTGCACGTACATCACGACGTCGTACACCCACAGACCATACGAAGACCGTTGCAGCAGCTAGAAGGAAGGGGGAAGAGGTCAGCCGACGAGATCGCCCAAACGCGGAAGAAGGGGGAGGTCGGGATCGGAAAGGAGTCGGGACGCGAAAAAGGTGGAGAACGAGGAAAAGGGGGGAGAAGAAGCGCCACAACGCGACGTAGGGACAATCACGCTGTTGGTGACTGTCCCATTGCGACGAGGTGAGCTCGTGTCACAATTGCCATGAGAATTGACATTCGCATGGAACTGGACACGAGAGGAAGGGGAGAAGGGGAGGGCTCAGGTCGAGGTGATGAAGATGAAGCAGCGACAAGGTGGAAATGGAGACAGGATGCCAAGAGTGGAGATCGCGGAAAAGGGGGGAGAGCGCCACAACGCAGACGAGACAACCAAAACAGAAGACGCCTGTCCCATTGTAAAAAAAGTACAACGAGAAGACCGTCTTCGATCTCGATTGTCCCAGACGCGAGGTGAAAGGGAGGCGAGGGCTCATGGTGAGGTGATGAAGACGAAGAGGCGACGGGATGGAGATGGAGACGGAACGCAAAACGCGGAGAGCGGGAAAAGGGGAGAGCGCCGGCGCGACGTTGGGACAACCAAGACAGAAGGTGACCGTCTCATTGTGAAAAAGGACAATGAGAAGATCACCTTCGGTCATGATTGTCCCAGCGAAGTGGAAGCGAGACGAAGATGGTGAGGCGGTGATGAAGAGGCGACAGGATGGAGATGGAGGCCGGACGCGAAAAGCGAAGACCGGGGAAAAGGAGGAGCGCCAACACGACGTCGGGACAACCAAGCCAGAAGATGATTCTCATTGTGAAAAAGTACAACGAGAAGAGCATCTCCGGTCATGGTTATCCCAGCGAAGTGGAAGCGAGGTGGAGGTGGAGGATGGAAGAGGCGAAGTGATGTTGGTGTGCGATGAAGATGGATGGGAGGAGGGATGCAGTGGAGGGGAGAAGGGAAGATGATGTGGTGATGCTGTCATGGTGTTGCGATGCCATAACGCAGAAGATGCCATCGCGAAGATGGCAAGGTCAGAAGGGAGAAGAAAGGAGGTGAGGACATACCGAAGCTACCACAGCGGTAACCATGAAAGAACCAAAGGTCCAACCAGAGCCAGTGAGAAAACCGAGGAGAGTGCCGAAGATGACGTACTCAGGGATGGGCTCCCAGAGGAGACAACCCAAGAGCAGGGAGGAAACCACGCGCATGCCGATACCGAGACCGGACATGAGAAGCCACACGAATGCAGCCGCGTAGCGCGCGAAGGATGCCGAATCCATCGCAAAGAATGTTCAAGAAAGTTGATGATTGGTGAGAATCAAGAATGCTGCGAAGCGAACTGAGAACACGAGCAGAAGCGGGTGAAGTCAGACTCTCGAGAACGACTGGAGAAGAAAAGGGAAAGGAAAATCGGAGGGAGAGCAGAGCTGGGAGATCTTTATATAGGTGGCCGAAGGTGGTGAGGCGGCAGAAAACCGCCAGATTCCCGCAGCAACGGGTGCAGCAGGGAGGTTTCCCAGCAACGCCTCGATTCTGCCAGCTGCACAGCTGCCAGGAGATAGCTGCACAGGTGCCAGGAGATAGCTGCATCATAACAACCGCCTGTAGGCTGCTCCTCAGTGCAGTCCCAGGTCGTGGACTGCCCTGCGGATGCCGCTGAGCCGCTGAGTCGCTGCGTGCATGCCCCTATCGTGATGTCCCAGGCCGCCAGCCAGCCCCGGAGGGTGGTGTTGATGCTGTGCACTGCCTGCAGCGGCCTCTGGCACTGCTACGCCATGATGATATGTTCGAAAGGGGCATTGCAGTGCCAATGAAGTGGTCGTATGTATAGTATTATACTATTTTGTGATATATCTATTCGGATTTGCCATTGTGTTACCTATGTACCCAGTGCTCCCAGCCGCTTTAGGTGTGGTAGCTGTGCCTCGTGTATCTGCAGCCATCTTGGGTGACAGTGGCATTGTGAATGTGACGGATGTAGATGCTGTATCTAGACTTCACTGCCGCAGAGAGGGATATACTGGTTCAACTGCTCTCGGCAGATCTGACCGTGCCCGCGATGCCAGATGACCGCAGAGAACAGGCAGACAGGTCTGTTGGCATACCGTCTCACATACCTTGGCACGAGCATGGCAGGTACCGTAGCTGCAGATTCAGATGCTCATCGAGCTCTCTTATAAAGGCCATATTCTATCTTCGCTTGCCATGCCCGCCACCCAAACATCAGGTACCGTAGCATGTTTTCGCGACCATGGCATCAAACCCCGCGGGTGCGCAAATAGGCAGGTAGATGGGTGGTAAACAAGCCTCTCTGACGCATCACATCGCCCTCATCTGGGCCATATACCTGAGTAATTCTATCACTGTTCGCCATCACCGCTTGCGACGTGGAGTCATCGCAGTGGTCGCCGGTGATGTTGCCCTGATCACGTGCCACGGTCGCATCATTGACACTCGGATGCGACCGACTTACTACGTGGCAGGCGGGTAATCTTAGCGATGTTTACAGATGGTCAGATCGATAAATTCTCTTCCAGGCGTACTGGATAAAAAAAAGTACTATGCTGGTGCGGCCGGTCGTGATGATGAATTGACCTTTCCGCCTGGGTCGTGGGGTGCCAACGGTACCGTGGATGGTGGCGGGGCGTTGGGACAGCACATCGCGAGATTGGCCGACGTAGACGAGCACCATGGTAGGGGTCGCGAGTCCCCTATGAATTACTTGATGTCTGAATACCTGGATCTAAAAATTTATCAGAGCGCGAACCTGTAGGTGTGCGTGCGCCCTGCAGCTCTACTCAGCAGTCGTAGGAGCAGGGACGTGACAAGTATAGTGGCAGGGACAGTAGCAGCGGGAGATACGGTGGTGATTCACGAGGCTGCACGATATTGGAAGTGAGACAGATATTCAATCTACGCTGTTCTACTTCTGTATCCCAAACTCCCAGCTACATAACCAATCCAACGCCCGTGTAATTGAAGTCCAATACCTTCTGTGTTCGACCATGGTCTTGTGATTCAAGCCCGTTGAGTCGCAAATGGCGTGATGGCTGTGGCAAGTACGTAGCCATCCAAAATGCAAAATCCAGACTCCAACAAGAAAGGAAAACAAAAACCAGAGAAGAAAGGAAGTCCAAAAGAAGAATGACAAGCTCCAGCAGCCTGGAGAGACGTCGGCGGCAGTGTCAGAGTGCGGCGGTCAGTTGGGTTGGGTGCCCCTCGCGTGGCGGGCACCATGTTATTGCCGTGAACCGAGAAGCCTGCGTGCTGTGCACCGTACGATCCAGATTAGCAGGCTGAAGATCTGCGGTGCGACAATCGCGTATCCTGGCAATCGTCCCGCGCGGAGGAAACCATACCTAGCATAAAAACTCCCGGTCTCGTTAATCCCACGAGCTGATCAGAGAGACGGGCAATTGTGTTGGTGACGATGATCGTATACGCGCAAACAAGGGGGTGGATTGTTGACCGTGCGGAGGATCTTGGGGGGTGCGGTCAGTGTTGTAGTAGAGGGCATTCGGCGGGGCGCCAGCGGAGCCGTGGGCGAGTGTCTATCTGTCTGTCCGTCTGTCTTTCACGCGGGTGCGTCGTGGCTTTGTTGGCGGGCGCGCAGCTCATCGGCCATGCGCCGCGCGCGGTTGACGAGGTAGGCGGTCTTCTTGCGGCGGGCCTCCTCCCTGGCGGCGTCGTCCGCCCTGCGCTGGGCGGCGCGGCGGGCCTCCTGCCCGGCGTGGTCCCGCGTGCGCTCGGCGGCCCAGCGGGCCTCGCGCCAGGCGACGAGCTGGCGGCGGGCCTCGGGCGTCATGCCGGGGCCCGCGGGGCCGTAGATGTGCGTGGTGCGCCAGGCGATGTCCTCGGGGTGCCGGACGCCGTAGCCGGCGTTCCAGCGGGCCTGCTCGTCCGTCTGCCCGTGCACCTGCTGCGCGTTCTCGTACCGCCAGAGCCGCCGCAGCTGCTCGGTCGTCGCGTCGTTCCTGGGCAGCCGCGGCGGCAGCTGCAGACGGTGGCAGAGGCAGCGCCAGCACTCGCCCACGTCGTGCTGGCCGGGCTGGCGACACGGCGCTGGGCCGAGGTTCGTCCGGTGGGCGATGACGATGTGATGGCTGGGCAGAGTGGGTGGAGGGGGTTGTGGCAATGCCGGAGTGCTCGTTGTCGGGTTTCCCTCTGCGTTAGGCGGGTGAGGTGGGAGATTTTCTACCGTGGGTTCTTGCCTGGGTGGCTCAGATTCTGAGCGAACCCGGGAATCTGTTACCGAGAGGGCATCGTCTATCACCGTCGGGACTGGCGTAGTTCGAGTGCGAGCGGGGGTCCCGAAACTGGTTATGTCAGATTCCCTGGAAGCCATGGCAGTTGCTGTGGAGTTGGAGCCAAGCTGTGAAGTTAAAGCCAAGCTGTGAATATGGGGTGGCGGTATCTGAAGTGTTGGCAGCTAGAACCAGGAGTTATGGATTGTGGACAAGATATGGACTCGTGGTTGAGAGACAGGCAGTAGAGTGAAGGGGGAAAGGAAGAAGACCGAGGGTCACAACTTTATACTGGTATAAAGAAGAAGACACACGTTGTGGTAGGATGACTGGAAGAAAGCAGAAGAGCACCTCGAAATTCCAGTTTATAGCTACCTAGGTACTGCACGTATCTCCGGAATAGTAGTTTGAAACGATACTTTAGAGGCTGACAGCCCCGTATGGCTGAATAAAGGCTTCTTCAGCGAGGAATCGTATGCGGCGGACGTTATTTTCTTCCGGAGATACCTCTCACTGGTTTAAGGACCAAGTGGCTGCAGTTTAAAGACCTCAACGGCGGAATTAGATTAGAGTTCAGTAAGGATGAGTGGGAGAAAGCAGAAGAGACGAGCTTGTGGAGCATCCACGGAAATCTAGGTAAACAGAGTGCCCACGAGAATCCGCCAGGTCTGCTATTCGCCTAGCATAATCAATCCCAATGGAGATCCTACCACCTATCGACCAACAAGATAAGCAAGGCCAGAAGGACTGTCCCCTTGGTCCACCGTCGCAGGATACTCGCTCTTGTAGTGAATATTCCATCCACATAGGTAGTAGGCGATTCGCAGGGATGACGGAGATCCTTGAAAGTTCAGTGTAGCAGCAGTGATGAAAAAAACATTTGCGTGTCCTTCGGAGATGCCTCATCTACAGCATGCCCGGCCGATTAGCTCGTCCCTGCTTGACGATGGCCCTCGGAATGGCTAACAGCCAGAGGGGAGGCGAGGCCTGGGATGCGCTGAAGGCTCAGTCGATTGCTGGTGCAATGGCATCCACGCGCCGCAAGCCACTGGCTCGACACAACGTCACTTGCGCTGTGGATGCTCCAAACGGTACGGCGGTCCTGTGCAATGTCCTGCATAGGTGGGGAACATCACGAATATCGCGGGATGATGAACAGGATCGGGTTCACATATTCGTGTGTGCTCTGGACTATGCGATGTGTTATCAGCTCAAGGCTCATTGGTTTGACGAAGATGGAATGGCCTTGGTCGGGTATATCTCCTTACTGGAGTCCTGTTCACGCATGGAGCTTCAGGTGCACCTTGATTTATCCCAGAAATCCCGTAGAAAATAGAGAATGCTTCTCCTGTTCTGAGAGCCAATCCCTTGTGTGTCGACCTTCGCATTAGGGCACGATGTATATGGCTTCTTTGGCGCGATGGACCAGCACAAGCGGACCCGTGGAAGTGCACAGCATCTCCAGGCGTATTCATCTTGCCTCTTGGGAGTCGAACGGTGCTCTGGACAGGCTTATCGACTCGAACGTTGGGGCTTGGCACTTGCAATCGTCTACCTCAAGCCATCTAGCTTCAGCGTGACCTGCAGCATCTCGACTCTGGGGGAGAACAGGAAAGAGCAGTGAATGCGAATGCCGACGCCTCCAGAACAGAGCGCTCGGCCGTACAGGAACCAAGAGATGGACCGGTCATTGAGTCGGTGTCTTGGTACGCTTGAGCAAGAAGTTCTACAAATCTGGATATATCAGGAGCTGGGGCAGTGCTTACACGAACCGTCGAAATGGAGGACGGATCAGAGCACGTGATCTCGTGTCGGGATGGCCCAAGCTCGACCGACACATGACTCAGGCGCAAGGACGAAATGCGCGCCATTTTCTCAATTCCCAGCGATCGCCGTTGCGCTGGAGAGCGGGAGCGAGCGAGCGAGTGAACGGACCAGACGCATGGGGGCTTGGGCTGCATTTAGTTGACAGGCCGGGGGGTTCTTGTTTCTAGCAAAGCCTAAAGAGGGAGATTGACCAGGGCAAAGGACAATGTTCACAATGGCAAATTTCTGGGTATATTTCTTGAATTAGGCCTCATTTTACGGTATGGACAAACATCTGTTCAGACTGATACTATTCCGAGCGTGATGGAGAGGAGAACACTGAAAGAGTGAATGAGCTGTACTGTAGTGCTTGGCTAGCGCCTGTAGTTGTAGGTCTAAGAGGTGCCCCCCAAGACCCCTAACCGACAGGCTGACAGGCTGACAGGCTACAGTACCAGCCACCCACCCCAACCTCGGTGGAGGAGGGCGATAGCGTGTGAGAGGGGTCCAAGTCGCGCCCGCGCGGGCCTCGAACCGCGTAAGACGTGCGTGGGATGCGCCATCAGTGGTGCCGTGCTCTGCGTCCAGCCCACACCAGCCAGCGCATCGCATCGCATCGCATCGCAACACAGCGCATCCTTCACTCACCTCACTAATAACACCTGCCGACCGTTGCGACCGCCTGCCTGCCTGCCCTGTCCCGGATACCGTGTGCCACTGTCATGTCTTAGACCCTCTCCCACAGCTCTTCCGTCATCGCATCGCATTGCATCGCCCGTCGTGTTTGCTCTGGGCTCGGTCCCGTCTGGTGAATGCTTGGTAACGCGTCGTCGCTCTGCTGCGCCTACAAAGAGACGCATACTTACATACGCTGCCCGGATTTGGCACCACGCGACGTCTTGTCGCCCTTCCCGTCTCCGCTTCCGTGTGTTTGTCCATTTGATTCTTGCAGGAAGTGTCCAAGCAGGGACATAGAAGAAGAAGAAGAAGAAGAGGCCGTAAGAGGGAAGGAGAGAACGAAGGCGCCGAGATTGAAGAATAGGAGAGAGCCGTGTTCGCATTCCGCCGCGTAGTCCGCCATCCCGTGCCCACGCGACGACTCCCACCCGAAGCACCGAGCACCGAGCGGCTGTCACCACATTCCAAAACATCCGCTAGAGAGCCACGACTGTCTAGGACTCTGGGCAGCTAGCTACCCATGTCGCAGAACGCCCATCGTCCCGGCGATCTGCCTGGCCTACCCAGCAGCAGCCAGTCGCAGCCCATCAACGACTCGAGCAACGATTCCCAGGCCACCAGCGCTTCCAATGACGCCGACCGCGTCTTCACCCCGCCCGAGAGCGACAGCGAGGGCAGCACCCGCCATGCCAATGGCAACACTTCCAGTCAGAGCTCCCAGCTGATGCAGCTGTCCCAGCTCGCAGCCGCCCAGCAGAAGATGGCGAGCGCCGACCACCCTGAACCCGCCGCTGGTCAATCTCGGAAGCGGACGGCCGACGGTACGGTCAAGCATGAGAGGAACGACTCCGCGACATCGCCCGTTCGTACCGGCCATTCGAGGAACACGAGCGCCGTGAGCATGGCCTCCACCGCTGGCAGTCGTCTTGGTGAAGTGTGTATCGCGCGCCCTGCCTACTTAACCAACGCGTGGCGCAACAGCTAATGAATGGCCTATTCAGATGTCGGCCGAACTGCGAACCAAGCTGTCGTATGCTATGGTCAAGGTAAACAATGGCTGGCAGGGTCGTTCGATAGACGAGGTCGAATCGCTCGCCTCACGAGCCGCTTCGCCTACATCGAGCAACTCCACGCTGCACGGCAGGCATGGCACGTCGGCAAGTCCTCGCATGGCCGGCTCCGGCGCGCGGAACAGTGCTTCGACGGCACCGAGTGCCATCACCAGCCCTTCGGTACCTCAGCCTCCGCCAAGCCGTACATTTGAACCGTACGGAAGAGAGGGACATGCCAGAGCCTCGAGCTTAACGTCGCCTGGCTCCCAGATACCAACGTTAGCTCCTCCAGCACCCATCCAGCCCCGGCAACTAAGCCAATCTAACCCGCCCCGTTATTCGAACGCCAGATATACTCCGGCCTATCTAGGACAGACGCAGCACGCCTCGCCACATTCGCCGGCTCAGCCGAGCCTGTTGCAAAGCACGCCGGGACAGCGCAGTAGCCGGACGCCCAATGTTGATCCTATCCAGTACTCCCCGCACCAGCTTGTCCGCGAGCAGGAAGCTCTAGAAACGCTGTTGTTCATGAGCAGTCCCGGTAATTCAGGGAATATGAAGCACACTCTCCCCCCTTCGCAAACGTCGCAGCCATCACAACCAGCTCCGCCTCCGCCACCACCGCCCCGCAGCAGTACACGCACGGCCTTACCGACCTCCAGGTTAGCCGCTGGAGCGGGATCGGAGGGGGCCGGGCCGCCACGGAAGAGCCTACCGACTGGGCGGCCTCAAGGACAGCAGACCAAGCGCGTAGGTTTTGAGAAGTCGCCGAGCATGTTTACCGAGATGGAGATCGATTCTCCGTACGCCTCCCCGCAGGTCCGAAGCACGCCGCGTCGGAAGACGGTCAACGGAGCTCCGCCGAAACCGACGCTCTCCGTTCCGGCGGGCTTGAGTGCACCAGCACGCAACAGGCGACCGCTACGGGAAGAAGACATCGAGCGGATGCTGGATCGGGTGGCGGCAGATGACAGCTCGGATTCGGAGGGCGAGATCCAGATACCACGGAACCGGAACCGTGATGGCGCAGGAGTAGGCATCTGAGGCTGGGATGCCTCGGGGATGCGGTTGAGCGATGCATTGGCGACTTGAGGTTCTTTTATATGCATATATATATATATGGTATATATAGGGCAGCACGGAAGAGATGACGGCAGCAGGGCCTGGAGGGGGAAGTTTTGGGCGTTCGGTCCATGATCACGATGCATTCAACAAAGGGAACGTTTTGCGGGCGCTCGAACGCAAGGACGGGTCTTTTGGTTGCATTCAACGGGGCGTCTGCGAGCATGAATAATGGCGATTTGAGAATTTCGAAATATTCCCATCTACCTGAAGCACAAAGCGATACCCCGGGAACGACCTACATCGGCATATGGTGTCAAGGCTATGTACCTGTGGGTGAGATCCTCCCAGCAGACAGTACCTACCTTACCTACCTTACCTTGACCCGGGGTTTGTTTGCATGTATTCTAAGCGTTCGTGTCATACTCGAAAGCTGTGTTCGCTTGTGAGCACCTACTAATATGATGTGTTTGTGCATGTACACGAGATCGTTTCCGCGGCACGTGGGCGGTGCTGTGTGATGAGATGTGCTGGGATACTGCTTGTCAAAGAGAATGGCAGCAATTCCGCGACCTGCCGAGTCACCCTGTCCAGTGAGTCTGACGCGATCGATTACCCCACATATTCGAGCTACCTTACCGCGGGCGGACACGGTGCCATGGCCACCCTGTACGCGTCGATTGCTCCCCCCGGGGCCAGGCGCGTCCACTGAGGTCCACTTCGCCTTAGCAGTGAACCTTGGTGGCAGCCCCGTGAGGCGCAGGACGTTAGGGGGCTCAGCTCCGCCACAGCAAGCCTTACCTCATCCCCGCGTCAGGGCAGGCCTTAACCAACTGCAGATCCGGGCGGCCGAGGCAGAGTTCCGAATGTCTATCGTATGCCAGTCAAGCCAGTCATCCCGTCAGCTCGTCACGAGCACCAAGCACGACCGTTACCTTAGCTGAATTACTGATCCTACCCTCCATCTCGGTGCGCCAACCACAGACCATCCACGCCATCCCGCGCCCAGCACGGTAAAGTGCCTACCCTTCCCTTGACTTCGTCAGCGTTCGCCTGCCGACGTCTGCTGTCTGTGCCGCTAGCCTCGCCCTGTGATCCGACACTCTCGCATAGTGACCAGCTGATTTCAATTCTCCAACGCTCCCCTACCACTGCGCCTCGTTTGTCCTGCCGCAAACATTCCCAAGTCTCGCATAAGCGCTGCAAGAGGTTGAGTGTGGAAGCGAAAGGAAGGGTAGGACCGAAGAACAGACCATGGTCACCAGCAACGGCAAAGGTTCGTACTTAAAGGTTGGTGTGTCTCGTTCCTGTCCGGGGTAGATCTGTTCCTGTGATCTCTCTTTGCCTCTTCGTTTTCGTCATCGACCATTTGACAGACGGTCATATCTCACCCTTCCCTCTCTCTGCTGTTGGTCCCCCTCGGGCAAACAGGGCCACCAACATCGACCGGTGACAACCAACAACAGCCACCCGACTTGCATTCTTTACGAAAGCCAGTCACCCCAAACTCCTATATCTTCGTGGACTACGCCCTCGACACTCACTTGCCGCCCACAATCTTGACTACACCGGAGCGCAAATCGACAATGTCTGCCGCAGAATATTACAACCCCGGCGGAGGAAACGGGAACAGCTACCCGCCTTCCCAGAATCGCCCATCTTATCCACCATCGCCTCAGTACGCGCCCTCGCCTTCGCACTCGCCTTTGCCCTATCCGCCGCAGCAGCCGGGCTATGGCGTCGCCCCGTCCCCGTACCCAAGCCAGCCGACGTATGCGCACTCGCCCGCGCCGGCGCAGTCCAACAACTACCTGACGCCTTACCCGCAGCAACCGCAATATGCGCGTCCAGGCTCTGCGCACTCTGACGCCGGGCGCATCCCGCCTCCGTACCCCGACGATCGCGACTACGAAAGAGATGACAAACCGCTACCGCGCCCCCGCTCTGCCGACCCATACTCCTCGCGACGGCGTAACTCGCTCGACGATGAAGAGCGCGGAGAGGACGGCGAGCGCGGACTCGGCGCGACCCTAATCGGCGGTGGCGCGGGCGGCGTCTTGGGCCATAAGATGGGCAAGGGCAAGCTGGGCACGCTGCTGGGGAGTGCGGTCGGCGCTGTGGCCGCGAACATCATCGAGCATAAACTGGAGGAACGCCGTAACAGTCACGGACATCACAACCCGTACGGACACGGCAGTAGCCACCATGGCAGCAGCGGGGGACTGCTGGGTAGCGCGACGAGTTTCCTGGGAGGCGGCCGAAGTGATCATGGCTCTTCGCAGGGCGATCACTATGGCGGCAGTCATGGACATGGCCACCACCATCGACACCACAGCCATCACGGCCACCATGGACATCACGGACATCACGGACATCACGGACATCATGGTCATCATGGGCACCACAAGCACCATGATCATCATGATGATAGGTATTAGAGGTCTTTGCACGATTCCCACGATGTATGGCGGCGTTTTCGGAGCTCTTTCGGCGTTTGAGGACAGGGCTGGTGGCGGGGCGCTTATACCAACTATCCTACCTACACAGCCAGCCTCCGCGAGGCTGATATATTTCGAGAATGAATTCAAGTAATCGTATTGCCTTAGCTAATACACTGCCTGCGACGTGCTCGACTCCAACTACCTACTTACCCTTGTGCATGCTTCTTCTCAGCTGCGTCTTGTGTGTTTTGACCGGAGGTTAGCCGTTGGGATCGAGTCTCGCCACCAGCCCAGAGAGATAAATACGTCACGTCTATGGTCTGGTCAGCGCAGCGCTTTGTGTTAGTCCGTAGAGCGAACACTGACGACGCGCGATGAGGACTCGGTCGTTGTATGCGTCGTACTGGCTGCGCGCCTTGTCGGCTGCTCTCCACAGTTCTACATACGACACCTTACGATGCCCGTTCAGACAAACTCGGTTGAACCAACCAACCACCTGGAAGGCCGGCCGGCCGGGATGCGCGAGGAGAAAGACACAAGGTAGGTAGGTAACTAGTTATCACATATTTCCCGGAATAGAAAGAATGTACGGTAGGTAACCCTGGCAGTGAGTGAGCGCGGGTGCTGAGGAACCCGGGTGCGGAGAGAAGATATCGCTCGAGAGTTGTAGGTAGGTAAGGGTTGGCGATAGCTAAGGTGTGACCCGGTGAGGCGCCTCTCGAGAAGGACAAACCAGGCTCTCGGACTCGGTAGGCTATAGGGGTTGCTGGCTTGCCACGGTGTCTGTCGGCATTACGATCGCTTGTTGCGTGGCTAGGTAGGTATATTTGCCAAAGGGATCGACCCGTCAGGAGCTGGATCTTGGTTCTAGGAGTGGTGTATTTATCTGGAACGTTCAAAACCCTGTAAGACCTACTCTGTAAATGTTCGGATGATTGACAGACGCGTGTATGGTTACGTGTAGTTGGATGGGTGTATCGATGAAGATTGTTTGCAGATAGAAAACGCTCAAAGCAGCAAACACGTGGTTATGGAAACAGGAAGTGTTTGTTTCGGCTCATCTACCTGTCGTTCGTCATCAAGACCTCGGCAGATCGTCCTCGTGTACACTCCTCCGCCGCCTGCGTGTTCCTCTCCTAATTTCTACCCGGATAACGAGCTGATGGTTAAAGGAAGCGGTCCTTGAGCGGGATAGTCCATAACCTCCGTCCCTACCAGTTGCCTTACAATGTCAGCCTGCAAACCAAACTTCTGGAAGGGAAAGCTGAGTTCGGGAATACCGAGGCGTTGACCGGTATCATCCTCAGCCTCAGCATCCTCACCGACAGCCATGACAGGACAACGGATTGAGTCATCACCAGCATGCCGCCAGGGTAGCGTCAGCGTCGGTAAACTGGTCATACCAGCATGATCGCTTCTGGCGACAATGATTACACTACAAGTCATTTGATCAAGCGCCGTGCCCCAGCGATAACGCTGTGCAAGTGAGACCAGCCGTCTGGCTTGTTGTCTGGTCGTATCCACAAGGATGGAAGAAGACTGCGGTGCCGTCGACGTCTCCCCTGGCCAATCGCCAGCATGAAGAATGTCGCATCGGGTAACGCTACGATCCAGTCGCACGTGGTCACTGCGGCTCTGCTTTATGCAGCAGGTCGCACTGCATATCAGAAATCGAAGAAGACCAGTGAACCCAGTCCTCAGCGTACATGGCTGCGAGTCGGGGTGACCTTATCTCGCCGGACAATGGTCTAGGTAGCCGTAAGCGACGGCACGGCCTACGGTATCACAGCTTTCGTTCGATGATGCCGTCGCAGGTGGTTCTAGATGAGACCTGCATCTGGTAAGAATCTGTCATGCAGGCCACGTGGGGGGTCCGATTTCCAGATCCTCATGCACCATCGCCAGGCCCGCAACTCCCTTCGCGTGCGTCGCGCCTGGAAAAGGGGGAAGAAGCACGCAGAGAACACGATGGAAGCCCCACCACGAGGCCACTCTCCGAGGCCACTCCGAGGAACACCCAAGAGATTGGGTCGCGGGACAGCGCATGATCAGGGAGGACAGAGGGCACCGGCACGCTGCAGAGGGCCGCTCGAGTCCTCCGAAACGGCGGGAGTGCATATCAGAAAGTCGATCGGATGCCACCGAAGAAGACCAAGATCGATACCAATGCAAGCCCTCTCTATCTGCTGGGTACTTTTGCTCCGGAGGCAAGGGGAAAGGGGATGATGTCGAGATCCGATAGCGTGGATGGGGCGGGGATGGGAATTCCCTTCCATTTGCAGGGCACTGACTGGCTAACGGGGATGCAGCTTTCGGCACTCGAGCGATGAGGTGCAGCAGCCTACAACGTCAGAAGGTCAACGGTACCCGACGGGAACGGCGTGTCCATCACTGCCGGTACCGGGAACCGCTAAGAAGGAAAAAACGGCGGCGTGGACCGCGTAGTGGGCGCATCTCGGTGGGCTATCAACGGTTATCAACCTGAGTCAGACCGGCTTGACAGGGAAACCTCTGTCTTGTCCGTCTTTCCTGTCGTCACTGCACTCTTCAGCAGCGTCCTGAGCGTCCGCTTCCGTCCGGTTATCAGTGCCCAGCTCTAAGTACCCAGGTAGTGGCTGCCTTACCTAAAGCAAAGTACTCACGATATCCACTGCAATGGTCACTGGTTGGGGGCCGAGGGTTGGAGGCTCGAGGGCACGAGGTGGAACGGTGGAACGGTGGTCGTTGATACTGGCTCATGTTGTTTCTCCTTATCGTGTCTCTTTGAATTTTTACCCGCTGCAATCCAATCTCGTGCTGGCTTTGCACGACTCTTTCGCCTGACCTTCGAAGGGCTTCCCTCCTCCTCCTCCCTTCCTCCCTTCCTCCCTTCCTCCCTTCCTCCCCCGCCAAGCTTCAATCCCTCCCCGCCGCCCGCCTCCAGCTAACTAGGTCAGCTTCAACCAGCGACTAATAGGTCAAGATACGATGAGGTTCTCGCGCATCTTGACGCTGGTGCCGGTCATCGCGGCGGCCGTCGCCAAGCCGTTGTCGGTCAATTCCGGAGGCCCGAAGATGATCATCGAGAATGACTTCGTCAGCGCCTCGGCCGGTCAGTTCTTGATGGCTCTCGACTACGGCTACGATATCCTGGGCCTGGTCGGTGACACCTCGGACACGTGGGCGATGCAAACCAGCATGCATGCGCTGGCGCTTTTGGAGGTCGGCAACCTGTCCTGCATCCCCGTCTACAAGGGATCCGACTATCCACTCTTGATGACGCCGAAGTTGATGCAGACATGGCAAGCACTCCAGGGCGAATTGGTTTGGGTAAGCAACGACGACGTCTTGAAGCACAAGTCCGGTGAACTGACAGAACATGAAGCAAGGTGTTTTTGCACCGCAAAACGTTACGGCCGAAGCTGCAGGCAGTAACCCAACGGGAGGGAACCCGGATCGTATTATCAAAGAAGCATTCGCGGAGGGATACCCCAACAACACCCTCGCTGGCACCAATGGCGCTTCTTGGATGGTGGAGCAGGTCCGGCAGTATCCTGGCGAGATTGTCATCTACAGCGGCGGCGCCCTCACCAACCTGGCATTGGCGGTGCGCATGGATTCCACCTTCGCCTCCAACGTGAAGGCACTGTATATCATGGGCGGCTTCGTCGACAGCAACCTCCTACAGACAAGCGGTAACCCAACGCAAGCCGACATCAATACCGACGTACGTGGGCCTCGGTACGGAACAGCTCATAGCTGAATGTGAAACTGACGAGATGACAACAGTTCAACTTCAAGGCCGATCCCGAAGCGGCACATATCGTAATGACGGCCGACTTTCCCAATATCAGTAAGCTCATTCCACGACAAGGGTTCCGGGCGTTCATCCGCTGACCGTGTATACGATAGCCCTGATTGCGGGGGCATCCAACGCCTTCTTCCCGGATCAGGTGTACAGGTCCAACTTTGTCACCAACAACAATATCTATACGCGACTCGCAATGCAGGCGGCCAGCGACCTGCCACTATGGGATGAAGCGGCGATGATCGTCGCGCTTGAGCCGCAGTCCGTTCTGAATCAGACGACATGTAAGCCTTAGTTCTGAAGCTCCTTCCAGGGCAGAACATACGTTACTGACCCTCTCACAGTCTACGCGAATGTCGACACATCCTTTTACAGCCCGACGTATGGAAACGTCTATGCGTATCAACAAGGTCTGGCGCCGAAAGCACAGGACTTGAGACCAGTGAACTATGTGTACTCAATCGATCCACCCACACTCAAATCGTCGCTGAAACGAGCACTCCAAAACCCGAAGCAATGCGCTTGAGATGTATGAGATAGCATGAGGAGGCCATGCCATGGATGTACGGGACAATCTTCTTGTCCGGGCCGGTGGCCGAGGAAGGCTTGGTTATACCCAACCTGTAATGATAATGTAACGATGCATCTACCTCTGTATACCCATTTCAAACAATATCTATCAAACAGCAGCGCCATGAAAACACTCGGATGCGTCGAATGTGCTCACTGGGAGTCAGAAACAAACCAAGCAGATTGCACATACCGGTAAGGTATGCCAAAACCGGGGGGCCACCCCAAGCTTGTCACCATGCCGACAATGAATGGGAAGGCACGCGCCGCCGTCGCGACTGGGTGCAAAATACAGGTACCTGCCTTCGATTTCTGTCGCCTCTCGCCTCCCACCTCTCCACCCGAAAACACACATCTTTCGTCTGCGTGACGAGCACCATTCCGCTGCATCACTTTCACATCCAGTTCGTTCTCGACGCCCCTTCCACCTTTTCCAGAACAACTTGAGGGTACTTGTTTCCGACGCGACGAACTACGCCGCTGACCTTGTAGGCAGACCTAGGAGCCATGGCCCGGTGTGGCAAGAAGCAGCCTGCCGCGAATGGCGTTGCCTCGAAAGGGAAGGCCGGAGGGAAGAACAAGGGGATCAAGAGGAAGAACAAGAACAAGCAGGTCAATCAACCAAAGGCTACCGCCAATTACAGCCACCCCGATGATCGCCCGAGACGGTCTGTCGCGCCCTCGCCCGAGCCTCCCACCAAGAATCAGAAGCAGAAGCAGAATCAGGGATCGAAGCAGAAGCAGAAACAGAATCAGGGACCAAAGCAGACGCAGAAGCAGAAGCAGGGACCAAAGCAGACGCAGGGATCGAAGCAGAACACTATGTCGAACATCACGAACATGCCCAAGATTTCCACGGCAATGTTGACCAAGGAGTATGCTACTCGTTCCAAAGCCCATGCACCGGCCATATCCGCCCCTGCACCCCTGATGCGTCCAATCGAGTTGTCGCCCGGTGTTGTCTTGCGAGTCGAGTCATCCAGCCCGAGGATCAAGATCGATACACCACCCTGTCGCCCCGGCAGTCTCAAGATCGAACCGTCCTTGGGCTTCTTTCGAAGTACCGCACCGAACAGCCCGCTGACGTGGCGTAATACCCCCACCAACCCGTCGAATAACCTCACCGTTCCTGGAACATGGACGTTCCCGGGCCTTCTCGGAGTGCACGGAAAGTCTCCGTTATCTAGTCAGGTCACCGAGCTCGAGAATGTTGACAATACAGCCGTGCTCGAGCCAGCTCACAAGCCGGCAGAGGAGAGAGAGACCTGGGCCCACATTGCAGCATACAACGAAGGTGCAGACACTTCACCGAGCACTTCCGTGGTAGCGCAAGCAAGCGACAGCTCGGAAAGGGACATGAACCTGGGCGATATCCATCCGACCAACCAGGGACAAATGCTCACCCGGACCAGTGAACCTACCATTCTGCACCCCCAGCCACAGTCGCAGCAGCAGTCCACCCTGCAGCCGCAGGTCCAACTTCCACTGATTCCATCGGAGACTGTACGAAAGCTCAACTTGATTGAGCCTGTGGGTCCGGTTCGAATGGTGTTGCCCTCCGATTTGGTGAAGGATATCTTGGATATCACCGTCAAGGCCACGCAGTCTGATCAAGCCAACGACGACAAGTCGTATCAAGTGACAGCTTACATCGACGTTGAGGGCCAGCAATCGACCGAGTTGTACTGCGGCACATTCTCCTCTCTCTTCTTAGCGAATAAGAAAGTCATGCAAGTGTTCGGCAGAGATGTTTTCCAGCTGATGGGCAGAAGATATGCCGACATGCGCTTCCGAGAGGCTGGCGAGCCTCCCTCAGCCGACTCTGATGAGGAATCTCAGGCGCAGGAGCCCTGGACCGCCTTTGGTATCGAAGCTCGTTGTTCCTCTCTTCGCCTTTGGGCTAGAGACGGACGTCGCTGGAGCTATCGCGTCGAGGGTACCATGGTGTAACCGCTCGGCCACCGCCACTGTCTCCGAATCTCTCTAGCTAAGGCTGGACTGGGCCAAAGTCAACGTCGTCTTTCAGATGATGGTATTTTACAGGCGTTCAGGGAGGCTCAGCTATACGATCGGGAGTTCTCTCGCAAGTAGAATTACCTCATGCTAGGATACAGCACTGTAGCTCATGTATGTCGCTCGATACGAATCGCACGCAATGGGTACAATATTCCCGGAGAAGGAATTCATCGCGACCGTGCCGATGTGACCGTACCGATGTAATCAGCACTTTATTCTGTACTGCTTTCAACTGACTGAGCCTTCCTCACGTACTAGAAGACGGGTGACACTGGATGGTCTGCAGACACCACCAGCCGCAGCTCAACGTTACGGCGTTGACCTCCGACGTCGGGCCCAAGGTTGCAGCCCGCCGCCACCGGCCGCAAGCGATCCACAGCCACCTCAGCCCCAGGTCCGTAACTTTAAGGTAGCAGTAATCTCGCACGGACCACAGCAGTATTCGATATAAGTACTAATAAAATCTGCAAAATTCACACACCACAAATCCTCCGTGGCGCAATTGGCTAGCGCGTCTGACTGTTACTACAATGGCAATCAGGAGGTTGACAGTTCAAGCCTGTCCGGGGGAGTTGATTTACCGATCGACGTTCTTTTTGGACTTTTATCGTGCTTTTTTTTATTCGTGACTTCTCGGTTCGCTTGCTGGGTCTTACCTATTTTTGCCCTTGTTCTACGCCGGCGCACGGCCGGCCAGTCGAAGCTCCTCGTGTTTCGCGTGCTTTTGCCGCGGGATGATGCGCATGCATGGATGGATGGATGCAGGCGAGTTTAGCGGGTACGACGACGACGACTTGTTCGGTTGAACGCGCGATGCTGCCGGTCGGGTCCTTGAGAATCGCCCGACACAGTGACACTCGGGATTGTTGATGTTGGCGGCCAGAGACACTGCATGCAGTCACATGTACATCATACCCCTTTGCTGATTCAGGACAGATGATGCCTTCCTGCGACCCGGCCGGTCGGTCGGTCGACACTTGAAGGCGAGGACGCCGCCGCGGTGACAGCCGTGTCGGACCCGGGGCTTGGGTCGGGGCTTGTCGCCTGCTCCAACCCCGTGCTCGAGTCCAGTCGCCCTGGGGTCTTGAACGACGACCGAGCCGCAAGGGGCATTGTCGCTTCGTGCTTATCCTCCTCGGGAGCGTCGGTGTGGCATCCGCTCCGCACAGGGTTGCGGCCAGAGAGAGGCTGTGGCAGTGGGAACCATGGCTGGCGGACTGAGGAATAACGGGCATGAAGTTAGGCTACGCAGCAAGTGGCATGTACATCGCAATAGCGAAGTTTTCCTGACGAGCATGCTTCTTATCGAGAGAGCGAACTAGATACCTACCTGTTCGTGGTGCTGCCGATGGAGCACACCCGAGCGAGAGCGCCGCGGCCAGGCTGGAGCTCGACACTCTATAGTTGGATCTTGATCTGTGGACGAGCGCCTTGGATCTATCGGACCCCTCGATAAACACTTGATATAGCATTAAGGGATTGATAGACAATAGCCCTAAGATGCTTTTGTCAGATGCCGTCACTGATGGGTGTCACTGGGATTTCAGCCCCATGGGGAAACCGATGATACCAGCAACGGTCCATGGGTCTGCTCTCTTTCAAGTGATTTGGTGCTATTGGTCAAATACCTGTTCAAGTGGCACCGGCCATGTATAGGCCCTGGCGAGGGAGCATCACCCTGGAAGGCGGTGTGGTGACTGCAGAAGACACTGAAACGAACCATCAGTTAGTTCACTTATGTGTCTTCGACATTGAGAGATTCTGTCCTCCTTCCTCAGATGCAACCTGGCCTTGGATCCAAAACCGGCTATTATCTAGAATCAGACGACACCAATTTCCTTCAAAACTCTCGTTCAAGGACGTTAGTCATGTGATCCCTTCGGACATGAAGAGTCCTCCCTGTTGGCGATGGCCTCAATGGGATGATGCTCTAAGACGTGTTTTCTGACGATGTTAAAAAGCCGTCAGACAAGCACGGTCATACCAGCTCATCCACCATCGCAGACGTGCTCACCGCCCTGATGGGGAGGTCATGTGCTCGGATTACGTCCTCGGATGGAAGTCATTGGTGAACGAACTCTACAACGACTTTCGATCCCAAGAACCGATTGCTCACGGGTGAGGCATCAAACAACTCCCCTAATACGATGTAGGTAATGCAAACTCATTCATGGTCCATTTACGGCCGAGATCGTGGAATGACGATTGCACTACGTCAATCAAATTGTCTGGTTGTTTCACTTAATAGAGCGCAGTGAGCTCGACTGGAATGCTTAGCCCCTTTCTCCGCCAGATCAGACATCCTCCTTCCTCCCTTTAGTCTCTGGCAAATTGACGACTCCTGACTTGGGAATAGTGATAGCTTCACCCAATATTACCTAGAACCTCCAGAGCAGGATGTATGCGACGATGTGGATTGCTTCAGCCATCTGGATGCTGATCGCCCCGGGTGAGAATTCCCATCACCCTCGCCCCCTGTCCAACCGGTATCAGTGCTGATGCCCAGAAATGCATTAGCCATTGGCCAGGTCGGTTCGGCATCGCAGCGCCGGGAGACAACGGCCTCATGTCCCCAGGTGCCGGCCCCTCTTCATCCCTATAACCTTGCTCCGGGTTGGAAGGCAGTGAAGGTGGCAGATGGACTCCATTCTCCCCGAGACCTCGTGATCGACGCAGCAGGCCGCCTTCTGATCGTCGAAGAAGGTGTTGGTGTCAGCCAGCACACCGTCGATGGGAATGGATGCATCACTTCGTCTCGAATGCTCGTCTCCGACAGTGCGCTCAACCACGGCATCTACTTCAGTCCCGACGGCCACACCCTGTATGCCAGCTCGACTCCCTCGGTCTTTCGCTGGTCGTATGACCCATCGAGCGGCAATATTGGCAGTGGGCCGACGACAGTGGTCACGGGAATGGACACCAGCGGCCACAACACACGAACCCTGATTATATCGAAAGCATCCCCAGATCTGCTAGTCGTTGCGCACGGTTCGAATGCCAATCTCGACTATGCCTCGGTCGACCCCAAGATCTCCAGAGCCATTGTCAAGGTCTTTGATATGGCGTCAGTTCCCACTGGCGGTTACAATTACGCGGCCGCAGGCTGGGATGCTGGCCATGGTCTGCGCAACGAAGTCGGCTTGGCTTTCGATGAAAACCACATGTACGTATCTTGAAATCTTTATCCGCAACCCACAGTGGCTGATGCACAATAGGCTCTGGGGTGTCGAGAATAGCGCGGATGAGATCGAACGGACCGTCAATGGTGGCATGACGGATGTCCACAACAATAACCCAGCGGAGGAGCTCAACTTCCTCGGTAACGTCTCCGAGCCAAACAACGACTGGTACGGGTATCCGGCATGTTTTACCGTATGGGACCCTTCCCTGTTCAAGGACCGTACGTTCAAAACCGGGGACCAGTTCACGCCGGCACCCAACGGCACCTTCGACGACGACAGTTGTGCCCGGCTCTCGGTGCCGCCTCGGCTCTCCTTGCAGGCCCATTCGGCACCCCTCAGCTGCAAGTTCGATGCCGGATTCATCAACCTGTTCGTCACCATGCACGGCAGCTGGAACCGCCAGCCACCGGTGGGATACAAGGTAGTGGCCGTCCCATTCACGCGGAATCTCGAGGACGGCAACTTCGCTCCCAACGTGGATGCAGACAGCCCGGAAGGTGGCGTCATCGACGTCTTCTACCCGCCGAATGAGTCGCAGTGCTCGTCGTCCACGTGTATCCGACCTGTTGGCTTGGTGTTCGACGGGAAAGGACGCATGTACGTGACCAGCGACTCCTCGGGCGAGCTTTTCCTGCTCTCGGGCTTCTAGAGCTTTGGAGGAGGCATACGTCAGCTACCGAGGCAGTGGGAGGAGATAAGCGGTTGTTACCGCTTACTGTTGCCTACTTGCTCATTGACAGTATGGGCATAGACCGCAGAGTCGGGATTATGGTTTTAATACACGTCTTCCTCCAGCATGCCTAGACCGGCATGAGCAGTGTGATCGCATAGTCTTCCCATATATAGAACTCGTTGGGATGTGCCATCGGCATCATGAACAAACTGAGAGAGTATCTTGGCCAGAAAGGTCAGGTAGTAGGCTGCCTGCCCACGTGTCTGGTGCCTGGGCCCCCATAGAGTAATAGGAGGTAGGGTATGGCACTGTCGAGAGTATCAAGGTGTCCCAAAGCAGCATGGCCATAGCATATTCACGCCAAGCCTGCCTCTCAGATGGTCTGTAAATAACATGTAGGTAATCATGGCAGTGGTGAACGCTACAATGTATCTTGTCGCCTGTATAAGTGGTGACCTGGTAAGTAAGGTGGCAACGCGAGAATGATTCTAAGCTTCCAGGGTGTTAGTGTGACAATTTTGGCCGATGCAGATGATACTGAGAGGCATATCCGTAAACTCGTGGACCTGGTTTCCAGCCCGGAACCAAAAGACACGATATGGTCGGCATGGATAAGATAGAAGATAAGATATGCTATCAGTACAGAACACTCCAAAGCAGCCCAGATTAGGTACCAGACTGGAGGGCGGCTGGATTGACGATCTCACCTCGTCTTCCCCGCGGGCCATCCATTAGGTGATTACCAAAGATGACCTCAACCACCTGCCCCAAGAGCAGACTGTAGTGGCGGTGGTGGCTGTGCTCGGCAAAGACATCGCCCGACTGGACCTCAGGAAGGCTCACCCCCGCCACAGGGCAACCTTCACTGGCTCACTGGCCCGCGGCTTGACTGGTTGACTGGGCTGGCGGGTACTCCAGGGCTGGCACCTCCAGGGCTCAGCAGGTCAGGCGGGCGGGTACGTGGATGGAATGACCGCCAACTTTCCCTTAGCGTGTCGATTTTGAATGTGAAAAATCGACGCCAGCAAAAGTGAACTTTGTCCTCCTCCCGCCTCGCGACCACATCCGACTCGTAGCCTCCCCAATCGATCCAACTCGCCCTTCGCCTCACCATAGCACCACCACGACACGTCCATCGACTTGTCCATCTCGACTCTCCCGCTGTTCTGTTGCGCCTGCGCGACCACTCACCCACCGTTCCATCCCGCCGCCCCCCGCGACCTGCATCTGCATCGCACACTCTCCACGTTGATCGTTGATTTCCCATCCCTCGCCTGGCCTCCTCTGCGCCTGTCTTCGCCTTCCTTGTTCCATTATGCCATCCAATCTGCCCTCAAGCTTCGCTTCAGCTGCTGCAAGGATGGATGGTCGCGGCAACAATAGCGGTGAATGGTGCGTTCCTTTCTTCTTTCCCACCTCTGCTCCGTGCCCCTGATACCTAGAGCTTGTCATCCCACTCGACTCCCGCATTACTGTCTGTCTGCCTTCAATGCTAATCATCCCCGTCCAGGGCTCGTCCCGCCCGCTCAAACGGAACTCTCACCTTTCGTCGCTCCTCCACTACACCCTCTGGCCAGTCCATGCCTGCCACCGGCGACCCTGCTGTCATTTCCGCCATGCCTGTCGGCTCGACTGCGATCGAGAACTCCTCCCCCCAGAGATACACGAGAGAGGAGCTGCTGTCCATCTTTAACATGGCCCAAGACTCGCATTCACAACAACCCGATGTTTCCTCGCTATACGTGGAGGGGTGGACCCCTGGAAACGCCAACGGCGCACAGGCTCGCGGTTGGGGCAAGACTGGCGACTCCCATGTCGTGCCTCAAGATCCTGATATCTGCTGGGATGCGCCGGGCACCACCAAGGCTGTCGGCTTGCAACAAATGACGCCAGAAGAGAAAGATGTAAGACTCTCCTGCCCTATCCTCTTGAGATTATTCGGATGGTGCGCCGGTAGCTGTTCTGGCCGCAGTGCTGATCTAAATATAGCTGTTCCACTCCGATGTCAATTCGACGATGAAGCCCCCTGTACAGAACAAGGACGGCAATCACCCGGCCGGCGGACTGAACGGGCGAAAGACCTCTCTCTCCCACAACGTTCCCAGTGCATTCGGAGTTTCCTCGCCCTCAGCCGCGTCCCGACCTGGCACCCGGCGACGGGAAACCACAGATACGAATCCCTACTCGGCTGGCGGTCTCATGTCACCCACCTCTGCTACGCGTCCTTCTCGTGACGATCCAAACTACTGGTTCGGTCGCAAGAACGCTGACATGAAAGACTCAATGTACGAGGAACCAGAGGAGGAGACTGAGCCTCGTGAGGCTCCCACCAAACCCTTGCCTTTCGGCGGCTTGATGCGTAACAACACCACCCCGAGCGGCTCAGGCTTTGGTACCCCCTCCCCCTGGCAAGCCCCCATCTCTGGGATGGGCGCCTTTGGGAACTTTGCCCTGCCTTCCTCTTCTGCTATTGGAGAGAAGCGTCCCGGCAATCCACGTGGCGAGAGCCGACTGGCGCACCTGATCCCAAAGGACAGTTCTGAGAGCATGGGCGGCAAATCCAAAGAAGGATCCGCTGGTACTGATGCGAATCGTTCTTGGCGTCCTCGACCCCGTACCGACACGGATCCCTTCGGTGGTGAAGAAAGTCTGTCGGGCAGTGCTGTACTTGGCGGAGCGCAGGATACCAGTCCTCCGCCCATGACGCACCCGCCCCTTCAAACCCAGTCATTCGATACGCCCATCAAAGGTTCTGTTGGTGACTTTGGCAGTGACTTCGGCATGTCCGGCTTGAACTTGCACGAGCACACGCCGATGAGTCCTGCCGAAACCAACCCCTACCGAAGCCCTCCCGCTGATCGCGGCGAGCAAGAAGGTGTTGGAGAGAAGTCACATACATCTGGGCCTGGCGCTGAGCCGTCCTCCAATTTTGGTGGAGGAGTCCCGCGCTCTTTCGCCCATGCCGCCTTCGATGGCAGCGACCGTAGCCAGACATCAAGTGTCGGCGCCAAGCCTTACCCTACACTGGGGAATTTGACCGGCTGGCCCTCTTCTAGCACGCCGGATCGTGAGCGTGCTCCCTTCGCAGGCTTTGGAGGCTCACTGTTCGGCTCTGTCGGTGATCTTTCGTCCCCTGGTCTCGGCAATCTCGGCGGCGTGTTTGGTCCTGCCACAACCGGGGGCATCGGTGGTTCTGGTTCTTTTGGACGTGCGAGTAAGCTCGGATCCTTGTTTCCTCCTGCCATGCAGTCTCAGATGGCGGCCCACGAAAACGAGAGTCTCGGTGATTCCATGCCCGATATGAGGCAAACCAACCCACTGGGTGCCATCGGTCGGAACACTGAGAGCCCTATGCGAGCCGGCAGGGGTGTCTTTGCGGACATGATCTCGCAAGCAGACGCAAAACGCACTCCAGGCTCGTCTGAAGCATTTCGTGGTGGCGCCTTAGCTGGAGCTCCAGGTCAAGGTTTTCCTGGCGCGACGAATGCGCCTGGCTACCAACCCGGCCAAGGGCCAGACCCGCCCTCGGCTCAGATCCGTACCATGGTTATGCCTGATCGCATGCGATGGGTATATCTTGATCCGCAAGGTCAACAGCAGGGCCCGTTCACCGGCCTTGAGATGAACGACTGGTATAAGGCTAACTTCTTTACGCCGGACTTGCGTGTGAAGAAGCTGGAAGACAGCGAATTTGAGCCTCTCGGCCAGCTTATTCGCAGAATAGGTACAGTTTGAGCCCGCCCCTGAATTCTATCCCACTCAGCCACGTTCAGCCACATGTGTTCTCACCCAGTCCCACTTCTCACACCCTCTTCACAACCTCTTTCAACTCAACATGAGACCTCCCAGCCTCTCCCAAACTCCTGAATAGCTTCAAATCTTGCTGATTATGTACAGGGAATTCGCGTGAGCCCTTCATTGTGCCTCAGATAGGCGTTGCGCACGGTCCACCTGCCGCTGGGAACATGTTCTCCCCTAGTGCTGGGGCGGTACCACCTCTCGTTGGGGCCTTTCCAAGTTTCGGACGGACTTTGACCGCCGAAGAGCAAAACAACCTCGAGCGGCGCAAGCAGGAGGAGCAGTACCTTATGGCGCGGCAGCGAGAATACCTGTCGGGTCAGCAAACGATGGCACGGGCGCAGGTGCCTGGCGTGCCTGGCCTCACTCATCACTCCAGTGCCCATAGTCTGCACAGTCAACCCAGCTTTGGTAGCATGACATCGCCAATTGCCATGCCTCCGCAGCCACCCATTGGAGCGATCGGTTCAAGTGGTTCTTTTTTCGATCAGCTAGTCGCACGACAACCGCCCGGCCACGGCAGTTCGGGTCCCAGTCTCGACATGTTCCACGAGGATGAACTCTCCCGTTTGTCCGGACCAGAACGCCAAGTGCTGGCTAACTTATCCGGGTCCGGGTCGGTGGTAGGCGGGAACCTGCCCCCGCAGCCAATCGGCATGCCGTCATCATCTGCTGACTCGGGACTGCGCAGCCAACTGCCGGCGGGTAGCGAGCTTGCCGAAGACCCGGAGGGGTTTCGCGGCCGACTTCGGGAGTTTGAGCAACTCCGGGCGCAACATGACGCGGAGCAGATGGAGCAGCAGCGTCAGATGTCCAGCAGCTCGCGTGGTGGGCATGGCGAGGCGTCGGCGACAGAGATGAACGCTGCGACAGGAGCTGCCGAGCCCCAGCAGCCCCTCCCCGATGAGTCGAGCGACATTGAGAGTCCTCGCACCCAACCGAAAAGTGGCGATGCGGTCACGACGAGCAAAGAGTTCAAGGCTTACCAGCAGGCCCAAGCGAAGGCGGCGGCGGCGAAGCTTAGTGGCCTTCCCATGCCGTTCCCGCCACCACCGCAGTCGTCGACGCCCCTTCCTGCTCCTGCTCCGCAACGCGTCAAGTCGAATTTGCCCGAGCAATACGCGAGCTCGCGATCTGGCACGCCTGACGTCACGTCGACGACATCCAGCCAACCGCCTCCTCTTGCGCCATGGGCCAAGGATGGCGGGGCGGAGTCGCACAAAGGGCCAAGCTTGAAGGAGATTCAGGAGGCTGAGGCCCGCAAGGCCGCCAAAGCCGATGAGGCCGCGTCTGCCGCTCGCCGTGCAATGATGGAGCAAGAAGCTGCCCGCGAACGTGAGAAGAGCACCGTGGCGGCTCCGGGTCTGCCTACGAGCAGCACATGGGGTGCGGGTTCGCCTGTGAGCGCGAGTGCGACGGCCAGCCCGTGGTCGAAGCCGGCGGCCGTCAAGACCGCTGCTCCTGGTCTCTCGGCAGCAGCTCAGGCTGCGGACAAGAAGAAGACGCTGGCTGACATTCAGCGCGAGGAAGAGGCCCGCAAGCAGAAAGCTAAGGAGGTTGCTGCACAGACTGGGGTGGCTTCCAGCGCCGGCAAGCGATACGCCGACCTCGCCAGCAAAACCAATGCGGCCGCACTCTCGGGACCTCCCACCAATGCTAGCAGCCCTACTGGTTCTAATGCTTCGGGCTGGGCTACCGTTGGTGCGGGTGGCAAGGTGAAGGTGCCCACGGGTCCGGCATCTCAAGCCCGCCCGGGCAGTTCCACCAACGTCAAGCCGGCTGCGGCTGCCGTCGCGGCGGCCCCTTCGCCTCGACCGCCCGTCAAGACAGTCAGTTCGACGTCTGGCACCGGGCGCTCCGAAGCCATGGATGAGTTCAACAAATGGCTCCACAACCAGCTGACCCGTGGGATCACCGGCGTGACTGACAGTAAGTTCTTTTTCTCTGCGGAGGCGCACATTGTCTTGCATTACTGACATGACGACAGTCGATAACTTCGCGTCGTCGCTCCTGGCGCTCCCGCTGATGCCGGACATCATCTCTGATGCCATCTACGCCAGCTCCAAGACGATGGACGGCCGCCACTTCGCGCAGGAATTCATCCGCCGCAAGAAGCTCGCGGATAAGGGCGTGGTTGAGCGGCAGCCGGCCAACAGCCCTTCGGGTGACCTGCAGTCGAGCAGCACCGGTGGCTGGAACGAGGTCGCTCGCAAGTCCAACCACAAGGAGTCGGCTTCTGGTGATGCCAACGCGATGCAGGGCGCAGGCTTCAAGGTTGTTCCCGGACGCAAGAAGGGCAAGAAATGAGGTGTTATCCGACTCCTCGCGACCGCTTGCTTGCCTGCACGTTTACCTGCATGTTTGCCTGTCTACTCGCGTGGTTCGCCGTGCGTCTTGATTGGGTGTAGCTAATTCTTACCTCACTTGTCGTTGTCGATGATTGTGTGCGGGCTGTGGGAAGCACGCCATGTGCTGTGTCTTCATTCATTGAAGCAGATAGTACGCGTACAAGTAGCTGTCAGTTGTCGGTAGCACCCGCGTATGATTCATAGTATGCATGCATGAATGTATTGCTTTGGCCAAATTCCCTCTGTGCCACTGTCCTCTGTCGCTTTCGTGATTGCGCCGCCACCTTGTCTCGTTGTATCTCGATCCTCTCGAACGCGGATAAGCCGTAGAAGCGTGCAAGGTACCTTAGTCAGTACGGCATCCAGTTTGTCCAATTTCCGCTCTAATGCAATGGCAATAACCTGTAAAGCAAGCTTTCATTTCCCAATCAATGATTCCGTCGCAGGCTTTGCCATGCACAGCTCGGCCTGTTCAAGGCTGCCAATGACTTGGATATGTGCGCGGGCGCTGGCAGCGACTGAGAGCAACCGCACGGACCACTTGATTTGCCCCTCCCCCACCATGGGCATTTTCGTTGGATTTTTTTTTTCGTCGGGGTTGAGTCACCGTCACTGTAGGAAGGACTTGGATGAATGCCATAAATACTTTAGCTCTTGATGAACTTTGGGTCGCATTTGGCCTTACGTCAAGATACCTGCATCGCCGACTTACATGAACCTCGGACGATGACAACAGTGCCGGTCGGTTAAGAGCATCTGCGGCCTGCCCACCTCATCCATCCACTTACATCCGGCGCCTTGGTTCCATTGCCTCTGGATTATTGTGCGACTCCACCCCAACTCGATAGACTGGGAATCGGGAATCAGACACTATGGCTACATCAGATGATGAACCGCTGACGCCGGAGGCTCTCCTCGCCATCGAGGAAGCCTCCGCAAGTGAACTTGTCGAGGTCCTCGAGAGCCAACCGGCCAAGGACTTGGTAGCCCTCTTCGTGCAGGATGTATCGGCGGCCGGTACGTCTGGCGAGGGCGCAGCCGCGTCCGACAGGCCATGGCAGGGCGGTTCCCCGAGACAGGCGATCCAGCTCGGATATGCCGCGTTGGCTGCATTCCTGCAGGCGAACGTCACGGGTCCTGTCTTGAGTCATACGGACAAGATCGAGGCCGCGTTGACGTCCGCTTTCAAGAGCGCGCAAGACACTCATGCGCCGACGAGTGGCAGCAGTACAAGCAAAAGACCGCTTACGGCATTGAGGAGCCTCTGCCAGCGCTCACTCGACACCGATGGCGTTTCCATATATCCCCATGTTCCCTTCATCGAGTTGTTCTGCTTAGCTCGCTTCATATTCACCTCTGGGCAAGTTCTCCCCACCGAAGAAAGCAATTCGCTTGCCGGACTGCTGTCCTGGGCTCGGTTCCGCATCCACCTGTGGCACTACAAGCTCCTTTCGCAGCCGTCCTTGGTTCCGGGCTCTCTCTTCACCAAGACTGGTCGCTGGACGGATGTTGCCAGTCTCCAGGAGCGCATCGAACAGAGCTTGGCAGCGGCAGCAAAGTCCGTCTTTGAGGTCTCGGAATGGCCGCAGACTTCGCGGGTGCTGTTTTGCTTGGAAGAGGCCAACTGCCACATCCTCCTGGGCAATGAAGCCGAAGCTCGACAGGCTCTACAGGCTGCTACGGAGTTGAGCAGATTCACATATGCTCTGTCGGGTGCTTTGGGCAAGCGTACGAGGTTTCAAGAGAACAGTGTCAGTCAACTGATCGTCCTGGCCAAAAGTCTACAAATCTCCAATGAAAATGGCAGTCAAGCATCTTCAAACGCCACCCCGGCATCCCTGGCTTTGGGCGACGATACTCTATTGGAAAAGGTTGAGTTCAGCAAGGAGCAGCCAGCCGACCCGAGCGACAATCTTCCCCCGCAGTTGCGGGATTTGACGCCTGAGACCCAGCCCGAACTACGCCCTGAGGATCAGATCATCTTGTTGACAGAAGCAACACTCAAAGATACTTTCCTGCCCGCGGACTCGCTCACTTCCGAAGAAATACTGCCTTTTGCTGCCCGCGTCCTGGAAGACAAGTCTAGGAACTGGCAGATCTACACTCAGGCTCTGCTGGTACGGTCGCGGATCGAGATGAACCGCAGTCGCACGGTCGAGCGCGGCGTTCTGCAGATGCAAGCTGTCGTCGACCAGGTCATTGTAGATACCCAAGAGCCGAGTAACCACAGAGAAGATCCAGTTACGCAACCCATCTCGGACGCTCCAGCTATCACGGTAACGTCCGGCGACGAGCCAGCTCCTTCAAGCAAAACTACTGTTCCCTCTTCCTTCCTACCAGCTGCCCAATCTTCCGAGTCGGCGCCCGCGAAAGAACGTCTGCGGTATGTCAATGCTTTGGCTTCGCCGCCTCGATGGCATCTCGAGTCGGAATTGGCACATGCCTGGACCTCCGTCGGTTCCCTGGTTTCCGCACTGGAGATATTCAAACGCCTGAGGCTATGGCCAGAAGTTGCTCTATGCTTGGCCTCCAGTGGTGCTGCTGAAAACGAGAACGGGCGCGGCGCTGGAGGGGAAGAGAAGGCTCGCGCCGTGGTGAGGTGGAGGCTCTTCCATCCTACCACCCATACGGATGCTACAAGTCCTACAGATGACGATGCAGATTCCGATGACATCGACATATCTTCGCTGAAATACACCGACTACTATGGGCCCGAACGCTTGCCTCCGCCACCAAATGCTCCTCGCCTCTTCTGCTTATTGGGCGACATAGAAGATGATGGCCATCATTACGAACGGGCCTGGGAGATCTCCAACAAGCGATTCGCACGTGCTCAGAGATCGCTCGGTGAAATTTATCTGCGGAATAAGGAGTGGGATAAGGCGAGAGAGGCATATCTGCTGGCTGTCGGGGTCAATCGGTTGAGCCCCGAAATGTGGAGTAGGTTGGGCGACATTGAACTGCGCTTGGGTCACTTTCCCGACGCTACTGAAGCGTACCAGAGGGCCATCTCATCAGCCAACGATGTATCTGGAGGAGAGAATGCGAGGACTTGGAGCAATCTGGGCAGTTCGCTTCTCAGTTGGTATCGCGAGGTCTTCGCAGAAGGGAAAGCGAGGCAAGAGAGGCTCAAGAATGACGAAGCCGAGAATTTGGAGGATATGGCCAGCACCAAGCGCGCGTCTGAGTTGGGAAGGTCGGCAAGTCAGCTTCTACGAGACGCACTACTCGCGTTCAAGCGCGGGGCCACGATCGCCGACTCGAACTGGAGGATCTGGGACAACGTCGTCACACTGGCTGCGGCCCTGACGCCGACTCCCGACATAGACGAGGTCATCTTCGGTGTTCGCAACATCATTCGTATACGACAGACGGAGGAAGCACTCGACACGGATATATTGACCCTACTGGTTCGCGAGGCGACGAAAACCACTGTCGCGGACGGTACAGGGGATGCTTCCGCGACCTATGATCCGCCCAAGGGGACCACGGCCAACAAGATCGTCACCCTGTTCGAAAATGACATCGAACCCCTGATCACCTCGAACTCGGCGTGCTGGGCGCTGGTATCCAGACTCCGAGCGTGGCGACGAGACTGGGCCGGGGCCTTGGACGCGGCGGAGAAGGGCTGGAGGACGGCGATCGGCGGGGCGGGCAGCGCGTTATCGACGTCAAGCGTCGACGGGCAGTCGGGAAACTGGCTCACGGATCCGGAGGCCTGGGACGTGGTCGTGCAGAGGACGGAGGAGCTCGTGGCCGCGTACGAGAACTACGGCCCGCAGCTGGAGAGCATCGGCACGAGGTGGAAGGGCAAGGCGCGCAGCGCGGTCCGGAGCGTGATGAGCAAGGCCAGGGAAGCGTGGGAGGGCGACGATAGGTGGAAGACCTTGCAGGATTTGTTGCAGGACTTGAGATGATCTGCGAACGATGACGGTAGGGGCGTGGTACTGTACATAGGTAGCCCTATGTTCCTATAGGAAGTCGGCGATGCCACTCGAACAGAGAGCGTGTCGGGCTGACGTTTGGGGAGGATACCTTACCTTGCCTTACCTTACCTAAGTGAATACCGACCTCCTAAGGTAGTACCCGGCGAGGAATGCGAGGGACTGAGGAAATGTCTGGATCAGCGTGCCCTATCTAATCTATACAGACCAGACAAGAACATTACCATACCATAGGTACATAGCCCAAAGATCCCTAGTGTCGTTGCCTCTTGTCGGGAACAGATGCGGCGGCATACCTACTCGTGTCTATATCGTATCAATCCTGCTCGAAGCCACCCTTGCCCAATACCAGAGACAACACCTCGCAAGACCACGAATGCAATTGCTCAAAGGTGCCTGCCTACCTACCTACCTACCTTACCTAGGCCAGGGGCACGCACCACTGCATGGTCCTCTTCTTGCTGCCCCGTGAGAGTGTGTGTGTGTGTGTGAGTAAGTGTGTATGTGTGTCAGCGTATGCTACCAGGCAATGCGTTTGTGAGTGCGGCGTTCTGTGCGGTACCGGTAGCAGGTAAAAGTGCCTGGCGGAAGTCGAAAAGATGGATGGATGAATGGATGACCTCTCGAACGCTTCCCTCCTTCTTTCCCCCGGGGTCCGAGCCCAGCCTTCGTAGATTAGCCGCGCGCGGCCATGAAGAAAAAAAAAAATTCCCAACCTTCGGCGTCCCCCCCCCCCCCCCCCCCTCTCGGACCCTGTGCTGTGCTCGGTCTCTCCGTATGTGTGTGTGTGTGTGTGTGTGTGGCCTTTTCGTGGTTCATTTCCCGGACAGGTCCGCAGCAGGCAAGGTACTGACTGCACCTTCGTCCGACCGGGTGAGCGAGGGGATATATCACTTTCGCGAGGTCATATGAGCTACAAGGACTATGTAAGTTCGTACCGGGGCCATGGTCGCGAAGATGTATGTAGGGATGCCGTTCGAGAATTCAAAGCCAAACTAATTGGTAGGATAAGGGGTAGCGGACGGACACGCGGTCATTTCACCCCATGATGTCTAAATAAGGCTGTGCTCTGTTCTCGTAGGGCTGAGGCAAGGTCACGGGTCATATCAGCGTCTTTCGCTCACCAATGACAGCCGCCAATCCTAGACATCGGCGTCGATTTCATGCCATCCATGATCCATGCCTGTCAATGTGGCGTACTGGGCTAATTGATGCCTTTTTTCGGCAGCCGGTCAAACAGCCGGTACACGAGTCTATCTTACGGGATGGGTGTTGATCGCTGCCCGTGTTCTTGACACGGTCAATGCTCGTAGAGTGTGCGAGTGAGTAAGCCAGACCGCAAAAACTTGCGATCGCACAAGTCAACAACCCAATGGCGAGCATCTGATCGACCGCTACTTGTCCGCACTCGGCGGTCTGCAGATAGATGGGGGCGCGTCAAGAAGCAATTGCCGCGCGCACATGTCCGCAAGGATAAGACACGGCCACCCGTTGGAATACTCGCCACTTCTCCGGCTATTCGGCGCTTCCCAGTGGACGTTCCTGAAGCAGACCAAGGCGCAACAGAAAAATGATGAACCACTGCTGTGGCTTAGCCGGGCTTAGCCCCCCACTAGCCACACTAACATACTAACACACACCCGGCCGCACACCTTTCTAAAAGACCACGGGAAACGCGTTTTTTTATCGATTAAAGCTTATTGCCGGCTTTTCTGGCTTTTTCGGAAAAGTTGGTCTATTTTACGGTCTATTTTACCCATCCCTTGCCCCCCATTTTACAATTCCCTTGCCCCCCATTCTGCAATTCCTTTGCCCCCCCATTCTGCAATTCCCTTACCCTCTTATTTTGCAATTTCTTTACCCTCCTTAGTATGTTATTTTTTAGCTTTTAGCATTTACTATTTAGCACCAGCGGTAGTGCATACTTTTTAAATCTAAATCTAACTTCTTTTAGTCTAATAGGCAGCGAGCCTCTTTTACTAAGCACCGAAAGTCCTCCTTGTTTTAAAATAAATGGTTTTAAACGTGGCTTTTTAACTTTTAAACCGACGATTTTACTTAGTTAACCTTTAGTAATTACTTAAAGGTTTATTATAACTGCCACTTATTTGCTACTAGCTACTAGTTAACTTTTTTATTTTTATAAAAATTATTTTTATTCTTTTATACGATAAAGTTTTTATTATTAACGTGCCGTTTAATATTTTTATACATTTATTTATAACACCGGATATACCCTTTGTTAGTTATTTTATCGTATAAAAAGTCGTTATATTAATAAAACTTAGACTTATACCCGTGGCTAATAATAAATATATAAAAAAAGAGGTTTTATTTATAAAGATTAAATTTATTCCTTTTTTTTATTTTTTGTTATTTTTTCCGGAGTTCCTCGTCCGTTTCTTTAACCGTTCATTATTTATTACGTTGCTTAGGGGTTTAAAGGATATACTTTTTTTTTTTAGAAAGAAATTAAAGTAAAGTTAGTTTAAAAAAAAATACGTTTACGAAAATTTTCGTTTAACTACTTATAACTATTACGTTTTTTAATAGCTTGTTTTACCCGTTTTATAGTAATGTTTTTATTAAAGGCAGCCTTAAAAACTTTTACGTATAAAAAATATTCGTATTTATTTTTAAAAGCGTATTAAATAGTTTTTATTAAAGAAGGCTTTTTTTCGAAGTCGATACCGGTTTTTATAATAATGTTTTGTTAACTTAGCCGATAGTAGTTTTATTAGTTAGGGTTATAGGTGAGGAAATGGTAGATTATTTTTAAGTCGCCGTCGTTAAGCTTTTTCGGGCGCCCTCGGCGGTTTTTTTAGCGTTTATTATGCCTATAGC
This sequence comes from Xylariomycetidae sp. FL0641, assembly GCA_022376655.1. Taxonomy (NCBI): domain Eukaryota; kingdom Fungi; phylum Ascomycota; class Sordariomycetes; species Xylariomycetidae sp. FL0641. The sequence goes on along the minus strand of JAJJKE010000142.1, from coordinate 2,688 downwards.
GACAAAAATCCGGGTTTTCGACGTTTTTTTAATTTAATTTAAGTATTAGATTTTTATCGGACTTAGCTTAAAGCATCTGGAGTCCCGAGGCATTATTAACGCTAAAAAAACGAAAAATAAAACGGTTAAAATGAGGTATATTATGTTTAAAAAAGAACTTTTTAACTTCGCGAACCTTAGCTCGGCGGGGCGTGCTGTAGTTAGTGTTTCTGACTATGGTTTTAGTTATAAAGAAAATAACGATATGATAGGCTTTAGGCTTTGGAAAAAACACTAAAATGACCGCTAGCTTTTGCGCTTTTAAATGCTATAGCTTGTGATATTATAGCTTTAAAAATGGTGACGTTGTGAAGCGGTGACGATATAGGTGTTTGGTGGTAAATTGGGTGACGTAGGTGGTTAGGGGTGTGGCTGGCCCGAGCGCTGGTTTAATTAATCCCTGGCTTGCCTGGCAGACTTCGCAAACTCCGGATAGATGTAAGGTTGGATCGGCATGCCACTGGACTCAGCCTTGGGTTCGCAGGGCAAACGACAGACAGACCCTGGCATCCGGGATTGGGAATGCCACAACGACATGATGGAGATCCCGGAGTGCGTGACTCAATGAAGCCGGCCAGCACATCCCTTAGTATCTCGGCCATGGGAACGTCTCCTCCGTAGCCGAGCTCAGGCGAAGGTCGGGTGGGGGGGTCTTGGAGGATGCCGGCGATAATATATCTCCTCTTCGGGAGGGATGTTGCGATGGCTGACCCGTAGGTCAACTTTGCGGCTAGGGGAGAAAGCCTGCAGGGTCACACAACACGGTACACTCACTGAGCCTGCAAGACTCTGCGCCCTCGCTCATCGCCACCACGGGATAGACAAGATTCCAGCGATCAAACGAACGAGGGACTTTACCCATAGGAAACGTTCGATGTGTCAACTTCACCAGGGCGCAGACTCGTGGTGGGACAGTTTACCCGGGCCATGCTATCTCGCGGGAAATGCACCTCTTGTCGCGATTGGTGTGGTAACTGGTACCAGTAGCGGTACGCAGAACATTTTCCATCCGGTCCTTGTAGTTTGCGTCTTGGGTAGGTACATTCAGGGTGTCGGGTCTGGTTTGATAACAGTGCCAGTGTTCATCGGCCTCGTCGTAATAGGGCTAACGCAGCCGTCGTGATGATTGGCCTTCATCTCAAGTCCTTACTGAGGGGCCGATCTATGCCAAGAATAGGACGCCAGCCTGGCCGTCTGACTGACTTGCAATCTTACATTCCGCAACGCCCTGGGGCTGAGAGCTTCGACACGGGGGTGAGATGAGCCACGGCTGTCTTCTCCAGCCGATTGGACGGGAATCGAAGGGATTTACATCACAATCTGCGAACGTTGTGCATTGAAACCTGCACGGAGGCTGCAAGGCGGTTCACGTCTTCGGGGACTGACCGCTTGAGGGTCGGGGACATCCAAGCTTTTCGACATCCCTGACAACACCCTCCCAGCTGGTAGTGGCTTGTCGTCGTCCGCCACGGCACTTTTCGACGCGTTTCTGTATCATTGGATATTGAACGCGCCAAGCCATGTCCATGGCCATGCTCAATCATGTGCGCGTAGTCTTCACCCTCAAGCAACTTGAATCGGAGATTGAGATTTAAAGCAAGCAGCATGGTCGAGTGAAGCGCGCCCTGAAGACTGGTAAGTCAGCGGCGTCGACGACCACAGTCGAAATCCGATTCAGAACGACAGACACTACAGCCTCTCGAACTCTCCTCAACACCGCCAGGAACCATGGTTGGTGTACCGAAGAGCAACCGTTGTACCTTCTGCAAATCGCGCAAGACAAAAGCAAGACACCCGGGGAACATGAAGACACGAGGGGACTTGGAGCTAACACCGACTCCAGTGCGACGAGAACTGGCCCCGATGTGGAGCATGCGCCCGCGCGAACCGCGTGTGCTCGGGAGCTCGATCCAACTATAAGTTCGTGGTAAACGGTAGTCATAACGAACTCCCCAGCTCATCGGCAGATGATCATGGAAACGCCCGTCGCCATGGAGGGAAGTCGAAGGCCGAGGATACAGCTGGAGGGTCAAAAGAGCCCAAGTGGACTTTGGTTCATCTGAGAGAATACACCAAGGGGGAATGCAGCTATCATCGGATGCGAATCGCGCAGACGAAAGCGCGCCCGAGCGAAGCGCTGTCTTGGCCTATCGTGAGGCCGACGGATCGACTGGCGGTCCAACTCATCCAATGCTTGAATTCGGTACCAGAGAAGGGCCTGACGATCCTAGGCTCCTCGCTGCGAATGATCCCGAAGCAGTTGGAAAGCGGAAGCATGGCGCTGCAATCTGCCGTCCAACTTATCGTCGCCTCATGGACCAACAGCCGGCGCGATTTGCATCCAGGGCATTGGCTGGACTTGAAGATATACAGCAACGCACTGCGAAGTCTTCAAGACGCCGTCGATGGGTTGAGCCAGGAATCGGTCACCGATACACTGGCAGCGCAATGCATCTTGCAAAAGGTCGAGGTAGTGTACGACTTCGAGCGTGGGTCGAACCGGGAAAACCATGCCGCTGGTCTCACCGCTGTCGTCAGCAAAGGCGGTGCGTCCCAGGCCTTCACCGAGTTGGGTCTCCACGTGACCTTTGAGGGTTTCTTCTATATGGTGAGCAGAGACAGACTCCGAATTGCTGCTGGTGGGAAGTC